>JANAVB010044815.1:5155827-5418327 GCA_029216955.1 Iris pallida | reverse complement strand
GACAAATTGGGATAAGTAGTTAGTCTGGGGGCTCTATGGTAGAATATTTGAATTGGTCAAAGAAGGTCAAATTGAAATAGTCTAACAAAACTATCAAAGAAATTTGAAAGCCTAGAAATATCAGTTATTTATGAGAGGTTTGCTAAAGAGGAGTCAAAACTTTTAAAAAGTAATTGGCCTTGTCCCTAGAGAATTTTAGAAACTAATAGAGATACGAAAATAATACTTCGAAAACACCGATAGTAAATATGTATAGTCATGCAATCGGCCTAAGCTGTGATTGAACATTCCTATATCACAGGTTTCCAATGACAATCTAATCCTAAGCACCATTAGACTGTCCTGCATGAGCCATCACTAAAAACGTGTCACGATCCGCTCCCAAATAATCAGATATGCGCCCAGCCTACGTTCTAGACTCAACGTAGTAAGCTATACTAAGTATCTAAAGAACTTCACAAGATAAGATAGAATCCAATCACAACATCTATTGTGTTCCCAGAGTTTATCATAATACAATGATACAAAGTCCAAAAGTAAAATATATTATATAAAATAAAACTTAAAACTAAATGACAGTAACAGCTCCTAGGTCCTGAATCATAGTGTCATACTGCTAAGGTTTCGGGCTCCTGCCTATAGTAGGTAAAATGTAACCCCCATTTTTGATTTTTTTTCAAAATTTTATTTTTATTTTAGTTATAAATATTGTGCTAGAAAGATATATTTTTATTTGAATTTTACGAAGGAAATCGTATATGATTTCGAATGACAAAAAGCTTTACCAATTATATTTTAAATTATATTTTTGAATTTATAAAATATTTTATATTATCTTAAGTGATTAATTATTAAGTGGAGTGGTAAGAATTATAGTTGATTTGATTTTAGTTTATTAATTTTTGTATTTATAAAATCTATTGATATATAATTTTGTATTTATAAAAACGTAAGTTTTAAATTATTTGATAGTATAAAATATTATTTAAATTCTTACTGATCCATTATTGATTTAGATTTTCAATCTAGTATTAAATAGAATTTTATTTAAATTATGAAAGGATTTGATCAACCCTAGTCCTTTCCTAAATAGGGAATCATGCTCTCCTATATATATGGGAGTTCTCCATTGAATCTCCATAATTCTCAAATTCCTAACCTAATTCCCTAAACCTTAACTAATTCCTAATTCCGCTATCACCGTCTCCCCGTCCCTGTCCAGCATCTGTATATAGGAGAACACCGCTCTTGCCAAAACCCTAATTTCCCCTGTCTACCACCTACAGACACTTGGCCTCCCATCTCCGCCACCCGACTCCCCCTCCCTCTACGACCAGACCCATTGTGTAGCTCCCCTTCCCGAAAAATATTTTTGAAATTTTTTTATTATTTATTTGATTTAAATAGTGATTTTTAGATTTTTATAAATAATTATTTTGTTAATTATTACGGTAGATGACTTTAGCCATAGTTGTTTTGAAGTACCAGACGACTAGAAATCATGGCACGGATAGTGCAGCGGCGTGCCTTGACTAGTGTATTATCCATACCAAGGGAGACTCAGCCATAAGTGTGTCATAACTAGAAAAATCAGGCCAAGTTGCGACTTAACCCTACCGAAGATTTTATTTATTATTTAATTATCTTATTGAGTTTTCGGGAACCCGGTTGTACCGAACCTGTCCAGATTGGACCCAAGTCAAATCCAAGCCCATGTAGTCATGTAGTAGGACCAAATACGATCTTGTAGACATGTTTGGTAAATGCAAATATTTTGCATATATTTTAGGAATTGGCAATTATTTTCTAAATATTTATTATATGTAAATTATAGGTATTATTAATATTAAATAGCGTTTTAGAATATTTATACGATTTTTTGGGGCCCAGTAATGGGAGTATATGATATGCCCATCTAGGAGCTACTATTGAATTATTTTAATTACTAGTAGAATTATTATTATTAATAATATTATTATTGTGGTTATTGAAAATAAACTATTTATTATTATTAGTTATTATTAATTTTTTCTTTATGAAAAGAGTAATATATGTGTGTATGTGTATTTATATAAAAATATATATATGTATATGGGTGTAGGTCTATTTATATATAAATACATAAATGTATAAATGTGTTTGTATAGATATAAATAAATATATTATACATGAGTGTATTGTTTGCAAAAACAAAAGTATGAACTTTATTGATACAAACTATGTAATAAGATTACAAGAATTCTGGGAATGGTACAACTTTAGGAATCCAATCTAGAAGACGATTGCTTTATCCCTTGGACGATGTGAACTTTGAAGACGAAGCCTCTGAAGTTTGAAGACAACTCTGGAAATTGAAGGCAAAAGCCTCGGAAGAATGCAGTAGCACTTGGGCAAGAACTCCTGGACTCTCTGATCTCTGATCTCTGATGCTTGATCCCCTTGAATGGAGACTTGAAACTCTATTTATAGAGTTCTGAGAAATAACTAACTTTTAGTTATTCTGGACTGCGCATGATGGTTTGCGCAGCAATTGGATTGCGCAACAGTGGACTGCGCAGGCAGTTACTGGATCATGGGCCAACTGTCTTGGACACATGGCATCATTTGATTGAAATACGCATGATCATGCATAGACGGTTGCCACGTAATGAACAATTGATGGCATACATGCCACGTGTACTTTGTCAGTTGTGTTGATAGAGCGTGCAATTTGAATTGTGCTGGCTTTAGATTGCGCAGGTTTGGACTGTACAGGCTTCAGATTGTGCAGGATTAGACTGCGCAGGAAATGGATTGCGCTGCCAGCTGTCAGCCATCCTCGAGCGTTGTGTGGCACGATAAACGAGCAGTCTCCTCGTTCTTCGTGCTGTCAGTTGTCAGGAAGATTTGATTTATGTCAGGTAATGATGACTTTTGCCATGTCAGCCTGTGCAGTTGGGAGTGTGCGCAAACCAGTGTGCGCAATCTGAAGAATGCGCAATCTGATGTCTGTGCAGTTCATTTGAAAGTTGTATTTCTTGATTTTTTGACTTTGTTAATAGGTGCAACTTGATTTTTTAGGATCTACAAGACCCCCTTCAAAGTTTTCGAAATGTGAACTTATTCAAAATTTCGAAATACTTTGAATTTTTGAAATTGAAATCATTTTACGCATGAAGTGAGCTGGCTGCGCAATCTGAGGGATTGTCCCCAATTTCAGGCGCAATCTGAGGCGGCCGTTTCATTTTTTGAAAACTATAAATAGTCTTCTTCTTCATTTCATTTTTTTACTTTGCTTTCTTCGTGCACTTTGAGAGAAAATCTCTGAGCTCTTTCTGTCTTCCTTCTCCGACGATCTCCATGGCTCCCCGACGATCCTCCGCCGCCGCTAAGGGGAAGGCCCCCGCCGAATCATTGACCAGGGCTGTGCGATGAGCTTCTCGTCATGAATCCGTGCATCCTGCAATATCAGGTAGAGGACTTTAATCAAAAACCCTTTTTAGGGTTTTGATCCCACTGTTCTTCAAAATCCATCTCTTTTTAGAGATGTGATCCTACTGCGCCACCCTTTTTAGGGTTCTGGTTGCACAAATCAGTTAGTTCTTCATTTTTATGAAGAACGACTTTCTGCGCAATCGGTTGAACTGCGCTGGCTGATGTCAGCGCAATTTGCTAATTTGTGCGAGATTGTCAGCGCAAACTGATGACTGTTTGTTTGCGCAGTCTGATGTTTGCGCAAACTGATGTTGCGCATTCTAATGTTTGCGCAAATTGATGACAGAATCTTTGACTTGACTTGTACTAAATTTTATTTTCTCTGTTTGATGCAGTTAATGTGAGAGAAGATCCAGAATACGAAACTTTTGTGGGAACTCTTTCAGAGTCAGAATATAAAGAGGATCTCTCTCATGTACATTATCCCCAATATGATCTGCCAACCTCCCGTCAGGCTATTCTGATATCTCAAGACAATGAAATTTTGCTGTGTTTGATGAATGGACAACCTCTGTAGTCAGCAGACGCTGTCATTCACAAGAAGCCATTAATCTTGTTCGGTGAGGCTTTTGAGAAAAGCTCTCAACCGAGGCCGAGGATGGAAGAAAGAATTGTCCATCAGGAGGATAGGACACTCTTTATACCAGATATTTCCTGCTGCCTCCCCTTATCCCGGTATGCTCATACGAGCTATCCGAGGAAGATGGAAGGGAACCTTACACCTTTCCAAGAAGCTCGTACAGGAAAGATTTTTGTGAAGAAGGGGCCAAATAGGAAGGATATGTTCTACAGCTCCTCAGACCGATACAGTGTTTTGTTGAGAGGTTTGAAACCTGGTTGTATTCCGCCAGAGAATTCGTCCTTGTTAATGCCTGTCAGAACTCCGATATTTACGAACGAATTTGCGAAGGTTGAAGGGAAGTACCCAGAGCAGGACATTAGGTTAACTGGACTGGTAAATCCAGATTTTAAGAGGTGGAACTGCATAGCAAACTGGGTTCTGACCAAGTTTGAACACAAACTATAGCAGATTAATTTGTACCAAGCAGTGCATGCCACTGTCTATAGTTTTGCCCCCAACTCACATCTGTTCTTGGCTTTAGCTGAAAGATATAATTATAGAACAGGGACTTTCATGACTCCTGGCAGAGAGATGGGGTTGGCTCTCCACGAGATGAAGTATATCTCGTACTTGCCAATGGCAGACGCTCCATATGAAGAATTTGTTCCAATAAATGACGAGTTGGACAAACTTAGAAAGGAGAATGCAGCAATAGTAGCAGTCTTTGAAGAGTTGCTATGTCACTACAAGATCTGTTCTTTATATTACAAGAGTGGCACCTCCAATACTTGTTACTCGTCGAAATGGCTGCCTTATCTGTTCCTTAATCATATAGAAGAGAAGAAGACTAAGAAACACGACAGATGCTATCCTGATTTCTTCAAGCCATTGAGCAATACAGAAGTTATAAAGTTGATGGAAGGAAGTGGTGACTTTGATAAAGAAATGAAGGATGATTATCAATGTCCTCCTTTAAAGAAAGGAGACACTCTTGAAAGTTATTTGAGAATGGGATACAGACACATGTCAAAAGAAGCCCAACTGGCGGGGTTTCTGACATATTGGCTTCGTCGGTTTGTAGTCCCAGGATCCAGTACCGTAGACCGCTTTCATCGCGGTGTTCTCTTCGCCGCCGTTAAATTAGTCTTCGGCTACAAAGTGGACCTTTTATCAGCGATGACTTACAGGTTGAATGCTAGTCTTCGTCTATATGTTGATTTGATGTTGAAATCCAAAGAAGAAAAGGAATTTCTTCGGCTAGAATTGCCATACACATATCTATTCGGGTGGTTGCTTCTTCACCACCCTACTTTGATGGATCCCGGTATGGGACCGGTCGACGACAGCTTCCTGCGAAGGTACTCTCATAGTAAATGGAAGTACACTTCTTTGAGCGAATGTAGATATGCTCTGAATCTGAACAGAGGATGGAACTTTTGTTGTGATTCTCTCCTTGCTGGATATGATCAAATGTCGACTAATATAGTTGACTCGAAGATGCAACCTATGAGCCGTGCAGCCTTTGAGTGGTTGAAGATAATTCGACCGTCCTATTTGGTGTATCGGATCGAAGAGAAATGTTATTTAGAACCATATCTCCCTAGTCGATTTGCTCGGCAATTCGGATATGATCAATTCCATGTGGGAAATACCATCACATGTCTTCAAGGAAAGGGCTTTTTGATAGATGGAGCCCGAGCTTGGGCTTATTATAATGCTCGAGATACAAAAGTCACGTTCTCGATGCCTGCAAATAGCAATCATGGCCCTCGGATGCTATTTACATATTCAGTATTCTATACATCTGCGAACACTTTTGCTGAGAATTTTAATCTCGCAGATAGTTTCGCTTCTTCAACAAGATTAAAGAAGGGAAGAGTAGCCATGTCGCTCTCCGAAAATGATGAGGTGCATGAACCTGCAGATGCACCTTTAGAAGCTTCAAGGGATATTATGTTCCCTGAAGAAGTAAATGCACCACTGCGTATCTCTTTAAAGGTGGGTAAATCTCCAACGAAGAAGAGGAGAAGAGAGGAGCCTCCCGCTCTGGCAGCCAAGAAGAAATTGATATTAGATTATTCTTCGAAAAAGATCATCACGAGGTCCCAATCTCGGCAACTGGCCGAGACAACTCATCAAGATGCTACAACACCGACCTCTGTACAAAGACAAGTCAAGCCAATGAATGTAGAAAGTCCGGAAAGGCCTTTGCACAGAAAGAAAAGGTTGGTCCGTAGACATCAAGTTTTGCCCTCGATTGTAGCAGATGTTGTAGCGGGCATCACAATGTCATCTCCCACTCCCGTCCCTGAATCTAGTCAAAGGGAAGAATTTGAACCAATGGAAGAGAGGAATGAGGCCGATGAGCCCAGAGAAGAAGAAGATAATGCAGTCCGATCTCCTCCGCCTGCTACGAAGACGACTCGACTTCCTCCAACTCCTAGAACCCTCCACGAAGAAGAGGAACATGAAGTAATTGCAGCTCTAGAAGAGTGTGACTACGGCCTGGAAGATTATATTGACCAAGCTACAACTACTAGCGGGAATGCTCCGGAAGGAGATGAAGATGAGGAAAGCTCTTCATCTGAAAATGAAGATATACAAGATCCTGACAGGGATGATGAAGAACACATGTCTCCTGCTGCTGCCGATGATACTTCAGATCCTAAAAAGGATATTAAAGTAGAGGCATCCTCAGAAAAAGCAGCAAACGAAGAAGTTCCAGAAGAAACTCCCGCCACTGACCCTCAAGGTATATAATGGAATTAGCAATCTTCTTTTAAATAGATTGATAGCTAACATTTGTCTTTCCTGTAGATCTTGAGAATCTTCCAGCACCTCCGACGTGCCTGGCCATAGTGCCCGTAACGACGGTGATTGTTAGTAGTAGTCATCATCTATCTTGTGGTTCTGAAGCGGGCAGTAGTCAAGCTGTTGCGGCTGAAGCGACTTCTGCTCAACTGGAGTCTATTCCTGCGGGGGATAGGCTCATTGCTGGATCAAACCAAGGTAAAACTGTCTTCATTTGATCTTCTTGATTATTAGCAAACGACAGGCAAAATGACAATTTTACTTTTACAGAGAAACAACCAGGAGGGGCGACTAGCTCCACTTTGGCTCATTTATTTAAAGAGCCTGCCATCCAGACGCAAGAGATCGAGCATCATGCTGCCTCATCCTCAACAGGAGTAGCTGCAACTCCTGGGACTCTGGCAATTAATCAGCAAGTCATCCAATCGTTCACCAGATGCTTCTTTGAATCTTTGGGACCTCTAGTTCATATGATGATGGATAAAGAGGGTGCTGATTTTTTCATGGTTAGAAATCCGACTTCTCTCTTGGTGAGGGCTATAAAGGAACAAGGAGACGAAGCTCAGGCTACTCTCTTTGATCATATACTGAATGAGCTAGAAATTTCCATAAGGAATTATAAAGAGCTCAACAAAAAGGAAGTAGAATCTCTAGTGCAGGCCGAGTTCGAACAAATGGCCCTGGCAGCTGATATGGAAAGGGTAAATCTTTAGAATCTCTTGGAGGCCTATTCCGTAAAATCTGCTGAACATAATTCTAAGCTGGAATCAGTAACGTTGATGGCTGAAAGAAAAGAGCACAGAGCTGCTGAGCTGAGAGCAGAAATTGCTCGTCTCCAGAAAGAGTTAGAAGAGGAAATTACTGATCATCAAATTGCAATTGAACAATACAATGCTTTGACTTAGGAGAGGGATGAGTACGTGGCAACTCATGGTGCAGAGATTACTCGCCGGACGGTAGCCATGCCCGTTTTCAATGAAGAAACCGGGATGGAAGAAGCCAGAAGGAGGGTGATGTCCACCCGTGAAGAACGGCTGCAGACTCTGAAGCAGCAGATTGTCAACTTGATAATACCTCCATCTTAGTAGAACATTTTGTACTTTTATGTCTCTTTTTGTGGCTCATGTGCTTTTGTAATGCCTCATATTTTGGTTAATAAAAGACATTTTGCTGTGGCTCCATTATTTGTTGTATTTCTTGTTTAGATATAAATAATAGAGATAGGAAAATATATTCAGAGGTGCAAGACATGATATATTTCTTGATGATTTTATAGAAAATAATTATATTTATTATATCTGCTCAGATGTAATATGGACGTGGCAGAATATATTAAATATTATTATTTCAATTGACAACTTAATTAAAAACGATAAGTTGCTAATGTGGATGATGAACGATGATGAATCGTCAATGTATGATGAATGAACGAGAAAACCGTCAAATGATGGAATGAACGGGCAACCATCAAAATGGATGATAACGAACGAATAAATCGTCAAATGATGATGAATGAACGGGTGAACCGTCAGAAAACGATGAATAAACGGATGAACCGTCAAGTGATAATGAATGAACGGATGAACCGTCAGGTAATAAATGAACGGATAAACCGTCGGATGGTAATAAATGAACGGATGAACCGTCGGATGAATGTGTCGCTTCGTTATTTGAGGAACCTCTGTCTATAAATATAACAGAAATCTGACAGGAACAAGCACTTCCACTTTTCAACATAAAAATGTCGTCTGGAGAAGCATCCAAGAAGGCTGAAATCGCCCCGAAAGCTCAGAAAGGCACTGAAGAACGCCCTGCCGATCCAGTTCAGCCAAAGAAGGCAGAAGCAGGCGAAGGTTCATCTGTACCCAAGCCACCACGAGACATTCTGGACTTTCTGCTTGAACCAGGAAGGACTGAAGAGGAGGAAGCCATGAGGATGGCTGCTTGCAAATTCCTCGTGGGTTCCAGCAAGGAGGTTCTCAGCTCTTTTGCTGACCGTATTTTTGAGAAGGACGGCAGTGGTCCGCGTCCAAATGTAGAGAAGGATAATAGTGACCTTCCTTAATATCATGTACTATCATTCATGATAAAATAAAATTTGAATTTTATTTATGAACCTGAACTTGTCTGATAATTTACAAGTATTTACATTTATACATAATACTTCTTAAGGAACTTGCCATTGATAGGCATCATTGCAATTCGACCATCGAGCTCTGAGAGTTGATAGGCTCCATTTGAGAAGACTTTGCTTACAACATAGGGACCTTCCCACTTCGCATCGAATTTGCCTTTGCTCATATGAGTCATAGTCATAGGACGTCTGACCGTTAGAACAAGTTCTCCTTGCTGAAAGGTTCTGACCTTAACTTTACGATTAAAAGTCTTCGAGATGCGAGCTTGGTATAACTCAATATGCTGCTGAGCCATTAATCGCTTCTCATCAAGTGCTTCTAACTCTTGAATTCGAAGAAGATCATTATTCTCTGTAGTGAGCTCATTAGCAATAGCAATCCTTAAAGAAGGAATTTGAAGTTCCAGAGGAAGAACAACTTCACAGCCATACACCAGAGAAAAGGGTGTAAAGCCCGTAGGATTGCGAACCGTAGTCCGGTAGGCCCAAAGACATTCACCAAGCTTTTCGCTCCAGTTTCGTTTGTTAGTAGATACAAACTTCTTGAGGAGCTTGATGATAGTTTTGTTAAAGGCTTCAGCTAAACCATTAGCAGCAGGATTATAAGCAGTCGAGGCGACGTTGTCAATCCGGTGATCATCGCAGAATCTGGTAAATTTCTGGCTGATGAATTGAGGTCCATTGTCATGAATGATCCTTCGAGGTACACCAAATCTGTATATGACGTGGTGTTTAACGAAGTTGATGACGCTACTGGTCTTGACTTCAGCCAGAGGTATAGCTTCAGCCCACTTGGAGAAGTAGTCTGTTATTGCCAGTATGAACCGATGTCCTCTAGAAGAAGGAGGATTAATGGGACCTATGACATCCATACCCCAAGCTTCAAAAGGCCAGGAAGCAGCAGTCGGATGAAGGAATTCCGATGGTTGGTGAATGAAGTCTGCATGGATTTGACAAGCTCGACATTTTCTTGTATATTCAATGGCATCTGATACCATAGAGGGCCAATAGTAACCCATGCATCGAATACGATCCTACAATTTAGGACCGGGTTGATGTGCACCACAGACACCGTCATGAGCTTCACGCAACACTTGCTTTGCTTCATCACCAGCGAGACAGCGTAGGAGAAGACCGTCATAAGTTCACCGATAGAGTATCTTGGTGGTTTAATTGTAGTAGAATCGGAGAGATCGTCGACGAACGCTCGTAGCCTCCTTAGGATCTTCGGGGAGTATGTCATGAACCACGAAGTTGATAAAAGGAGTTCTCCAGTCTTCATCGATAATATTGACTTCAGCAAAGTTGTTGAACTCAATATTACGATTGTTTTCGATGCAAAACAACTCATGGTTGGAAATAACCACCACCTGCTGTCTTTTGATAGGGATGGCTAAGACAGCTGCAAGATTGGCCAAGGCATCTGCTTCGGTATTGCAAGCTCGTCGAACATAGTCGATGAAGAAAGCTTTGAATGATGTAGCCATGTTGATTGCCGCTTCATGATAAGGTACCAGATCTTGATGACGGACTTCATAGATTCCTCTAACCTGGTTGATAACCAGCTTAGAATCACCGTAGATTTCGAGATATTCAACATCCAATTGTTTGGCTAACTAAAGGCCGATGTGTTGGCCCATTCCACGGTCACACCCGATTTCGATAATCAACATATACTTTAGTCAATACACAAAATATAGAAAATGCTGCTAACTATTTCAGGATGTATGAAATCATATTCAACGGACGATGTACTGCATAAATCAAAGCGTCAAAGTCATCAAAATCTTCTGAAGACTCTTTTCTACTTTTATTCTGTATTTTACATTTTATTGAGTCTAGGAATTACTTTGTAAAATCAATTATGGTAATACTGGCTTAGGGTTAAAATTGTCCTCCTTTCTAGAAACCTATTTTTACCCTTTCGTATTTTCGGTTACAAATATTTCAAAAACATATTTCGAAAATATTCTTTTCAAATGATTTTACAAATAACCAAAAACATGTTTGAAAACTGTTTTTACAAAAGATTTTTAAATATCTCCTGACAGAACTCCAAGCCGAGTTCGGCCCGAGTTCGGTCCGAACTCTGACCGAGTTCGGTCAGTTTGTATTCAAACTTCAGTTGCCTCCAAATCTGCGAGCAACGTCTATTTTGCGAGATATTTGCATCCGAACTCTGTCCGAGTTCTGCCCGAGTTTGGTTGGTAAAAACACCTATAAATAGAGAAGAACTTTTCACTTCAAATCATCAATTCATTCTTCATCTTCTCTTCTCTACTATTCAAGTGTTTTCTAAACGATCTAAGATTTTCAAATCTCACCTACACATCTCTTAGCCAAAAGCCAGTACTATCATAGTTGATTTAGAGTCTTTTGGTTATTCAAGAGTTGTAAGAGGTCGTTCAAGTTTCAACAACTTTTTTGTTGTGGAGCTGGTCGTGCGCTCGCCACCAAGCACGGTATTGTGAAGCCGGTCGTACACTTGTCACCAAGCACGGTGTTGTAAGAGATTGCAAGCTCTCAGTTAAAGCTTGTGCCATAGTGGATTAACATCGAGCAAGAGTACTCGAGACTAGATTAGTCCTCTCAGAGGGATACCAGTATACATCGCTGTGTCACTGAGTCTCCTATCTTTATTTACTGTCTCTTACATATCTGCCATAGTTTAATTTTTTAATTGGTGATTATATTTCCGCTGCACACACGCACTCTATTCACCCCCCCTCTAGAGGTGCTCAACGATCCTACAATTGGTATCAGAGCAGGTTATATTCTTATATAACATACCCTAGAGAGTATATATATAGCAGCCGTGAAATCTATATTCAACGGTGAAGGGTAATCCACAAATAGACCTCCCCTATTTGATGGAACAAATTACACTTACTGGAAAACACGTATGACTTTCTTTCTTAAGTCTCTAGATTTTGATCTTTGGTCAATAGTCATTGATGGGTATAAGAAATCACCACCTACAGTGGTTGAAGGTATTCTTATAGAAAAGCCGTATGACAAGTACACCGATGCTGAAAAAGCAAAGGCTAGTCTTGATGCTCGAGCCATCAATGCACTATTCTGTGCAATTGACAAAACCGAGTTCAACAGAGTTTCAACCTGCAAGACGTCTCACGAAATTTGGAAACTCCTTGAGGTAACCCATGAAGGGACTTTCCAAGTGAAAGAATCCAAAATTAGTAGACTGACTCAGGAATATGAATCTTTTAAGATGAAACCCGGTGAGTCAATTACACAGATGTTTACTCGTTTTCTTGATATAACTAATCCTCTGCAATCTCTTGGTAAAGATTACAGCAATCACGAGAAGATTAGAAAGGTGCTGCGGGCTCTAATAAAGAATTGGAATCCAAAGACCACAGTAATTATTGAAGGAAACGACCTCACCACAATGTCGTTAGAAACCTTGATGGGCAAGCTCATGACCCATGAACTCGACTTGCAAGACTTTGAAGAAGCAACACCAAAGGAGAAAACAATCGCCTTCAAAGCTCAAGCAAGAAAATCTACATACAACGATTCTGATGAAGAATCATCAAGTGGTGATGAACAAGCCCTACTTGTGAAGAACTTCAGAAAGTATCTAAAGTTTACAAGCAGAAAGAAGAAAGATGTCCAAGAAAGCAATGAAGATGAAACCATATGCTTTGGATGTAGGAAGTCAGGGCACATGAAGAAGGACTGTCCAGCTACCAAGAAGAGCAGTCCATATGACAGATCAAGATCAAGCAGAAAAGCTACAACTGGTCGAAAGTATGCCAACACAAGTATCTGGCATGAAAGCGACGCCAGTGATTCTGAAGAAGAGGATAGACCCTGCGGCAATGCAAATGTCTGTCTTATGGCATTTGACAAGGTATCTTCAAACCCTCTATATGATGAATTTACTTTCGAAGAGTTAGAAAATGCTTTTAGCGACTTACTTGAAGAACACAAAAATGTGCTTGACAAGTATAAGCAATCTCGACAAGAGATTAAGGCATACACAACCGAGTTAGCTAGATTGTCCAATCTTGTTCAAGATATCAAAGAGATATCTACTACCGGTAACACGGAAGAGATAGCCAAACTCAAAGTAGACTATCATGAGGCTATCCTCACTATTCAAAAGAAAGAAAGAGATTATGGTAAGATACAAAAGTTGTATGACACAGAGACGAAGATGCACTTAGTAACAGAACAGAGACTCTCAGCTATGACTGCTAAATATGAAGAGTCTATTGCGATTTCTAAAAAGTTAGAAATCAAGTTAGGCAAACAGAAAATGCCTGTGACAGCCTAATTTTAGTCCTAATACAAAGCATACACCTAAGAGGACTAAAAACAAGAAAGCACAGAAGAAACACGAGTATCATCATGCTTTCACTTATAGGTTCTCCAAGAAACCAAACAAGCATGTGAACACAGTTTCAACCACATCTGGTTCTAAACTGACTTGCACATATTGTGGTACACACGGACACATATCACAATATTGTCTTGCAAGAAAGCTTGTTGATAACCATACTTTAGTCTGGAGACCTAAAGCTAATCAGCATAGACCCTTCAGAAAATGGGTACCAAAGGATTCATCTACTTGTTTTGTAGGTGGACCCTCAACCCTCTCATGCTAGAAGCAAATGGATCCTCGATAGCGGATGTTCGCGACATATGACTGGTGATGCATCTTTATTCGCTATGCTATCGATGAAGAAAGAAGGATACGTCTCCTTCGGAAATAACTTGAGAGATGATATTATAGGTAATGGTACTGTAGGTATTTCTCCTTATCTAATAATAAAGGATGTTTGTCTAGTAACTGAATTGAAACATAACCTATTGAGCATAAGTCATTTGGCATATAATGGTTATGGTATCAATTTTGTGAAAGATAAATGTACCATATATGATATGTCATCTGGTGATCTCGTATATAAAAGGATTAGAGAAGACAATATTTATGTTTTCTTTTTGGAGAATACTAATAATGCAGGAAGATGCCTAGTAGCCAATCAAGATAAAAGCTGGCTATGGCACATGAGACTAGGACATGCAAACATGGATACTATCTCACGTCTGAACCAAAGAAGTTGGTAAAAGGACTCCCAGAAATTCCATTCAAGAGAGACATGGTATGTGCTGACTGTGAAAAGAACAAAGCACATAGGTCTTCTTTTAAATCCATCAACGCTGTAAGTACTTCGAGACCTTTGCAGTTGATTCATATGGATTTATTTGGTCCAAGTAGAGTCGCTAGTCTTGGCGGTAAACTCTATGCTTTTGTCATTGTTGATGATTTCTCTCGTTTTACATGGGTTTACTTTTTATCAAACAAAAGTGATGCTATTTTTGAATTTCAGATATTTTGTAAAAAGGTACAAAACGAAAAAGGCTTCATGATTACTCGTATCCGAAGTGATCATGGTGGCGAATTCGAAAATTCTGATTTCAAAAAGTTTTGTGATGATAGTGGATATTACCACGAATTTTCTTGTCCTAGAACTCCCCAACAGAATGGTGTTGTGGAGCGGAAGAACCGTACTCTAAGCGAAATGGCTAGAGTCATACTTAATCAGCATAATCTTCCTAAATATTTTTGGGCAAAAGCTGTTAGTACAGCCTGTCATATTTTAAATAGGGTGTTAATTCGACCAATCTCGAAGAAAACACCATATGAGCTTTGGTTTGGAAGAATTCCAAACATTTCTTATTTTAAAGTTTTTGGTTGTCGCTGTTTCATCCTGAACACCAAGGATAACTTGGGTAAGTTCGACTCCAAAGCAGATGACGGGATATTTCTCGGATATGCTGCTAAGAGTAAGGGATATAGAATTTTTAATAAAAGATCTTTGATTGTTGAAGAAAGTATTAATGTTACCTTTGATGAGTTGAATAGTCATAGATCTAGCGACAGTGATGATGAAGATGCACCTACAAAGACAAAAAAGAGTTCTGAGAAAGATCCTACCCAGGAGGCAAGAACTGATAAAAGTTTCGAAGATGCAGGAACTGAGAAGAGCCTTGTGAAAGGTATGGCCCAAAGATTCGAATCATTGAGATTCAAACCAGATCATCCAGAAACTCTCATAATAGGTGATGTATCCAAAGGTGTAAGTACTCGTTCATCTCTTAGAGATTCTGAAGTAGCAGCTAATGTAGCATTTATTTCACAAATAGAACCTAAGAATGTTGATGAGGCTTTTTCTGATAAATTTTGGATTTCTGCCATACAAGAGGAACTTAATCAATTTGAGAGAAACCAAGTTTGGGAACTCGTTCCTAAACCTATTGGTCAAACGATAATTGGTACCAAATGGGTGTTCCGAAATAAACTTAGTAAAGATGGACAAGTTCTACGCAACAAAGCACGTCTAGTTGCACAAGGTTATAATCAAGAAGAAGGAATTGATTATGATGAGACCTATGCTCCTGTTGCTAGACTAGAAGCCATCTGCATGTTTTGCGCTTTTGCTTGTTTTAATGATTTCAAACTTTTTCAAATGGACGTGAAAAGCACATTTTTAAATGGTTATTTGAAAGAAGAGGTTTTTGTGAAACAACCCCCTGGTTTTGAAGATTTTCAAAAACCTGATCACGTCTTCAAGCTTAAGAAAGCACTTTATGGACTCAAACAAGCACCTCGTGCTTGGTATGAACGCCTAAGCGCCTTCTTACTTGATAATGGATTTTCAAAGGGCAAGATTGATACTACTCTTTTTATTAAATCCATGAATAATGATATACTTCTAGTGCAAATTTATGTAGATGACATTATCTTTGGTTCTACTAATGAACAACTCTGTCAAGAATTTGCCAAGTGTATGCAGAGTGAATTTGAGATGAGCATGATGGGAGAGCTGAACTTCTTCCTAGGATTGCAAATCAAACAACACTCGAACGGAACATTCATCAACCAAGCCAAGTACACGAAGGACATACTGAAGAAGTACGACTTCGAGAATGTAAAGCCAATTGGGACTCCTATGGCTACATCTACAAAGCTTGATACTGATGAAAGTGGCAAACCTGTTGATCAGCGTAAGTATCGAGGTATGATTGGTAGTTTATTATATTTAACTGCTAGTCGCCCTGATATTATGTTTAGTGTTTGCATATGTGCACGATATCAGGCAAACCCTAAGGAATCACATCTTAGTGCCGTTAAGCGTATCTTCCGATACCTTAAAGGAACTTCTATAGTTGGCTTATGGTATCCCAAAACCAAATCCTTTGACCTTATAGGTTACTCAGATGCAGATTTTGCTGGATGCAAAGTGGACCGTAAAAGTACCAGTGGCACATGTCATTTCTTAGGAAAGGCCTTAGTCTCTTGGTTTAGCAAGAAACAAAATTCAGTAGCATTATCAACAACTGAGGCTGAGTATATCGCCGCAGTACGCTGTAGTGCTCAAATTTTGTGGATGAAGCAAACCTTAGAGGACTACAATCTGCACTATACAAATGTTCCTATTTATTGTGATAACACTAGTGCAATTAATTTGACTAAGAACCCTATCTGTCATTCACGCACAAAGCACATAGAAGTTAGACATCATTTTTTACGTGATCATCAACAACACGGGGATATTTGCTTAGAATTTATTGATACTGAACATCAACTAGCTGATATTTTCACTAAACCATTGGCTGAAGACCGTTTTAACATCTTGAGGCGTGAGCTCGACATTCTTGAATTCTCGGATTCTTAAAACATAGGGTAATTAAAACTGTATTTATGACTTGACAATTTATTATTTAATGAAAATTATTTTTGGGGACAAACTTACAAAGGGTATGTCTGTCACCACGGCTACGGTCGAAGCGAAGCGGTACTTAAGAGTTCCCCGGTGAACCACCGTTAGCTGGGACAACCCCTATAGTTAACCCGAAAATAATAGCAGTTATTTAATAAACCAGTCAACTGTTATTTATTACAGTCTTTATTTACCTGACTGGTTTGACTGTCTCGGGAATGCAAGTGGCCGAACTCGGCCCAAACTCTGACCGAGTTCGGACCGAATTAGGACCGAGTTCGGTCGGCGCTGTGATGGTTCCAGAACCGAACAGCCGGCCCTAGCACCTATATAATTCATCCTTACTTCCACTTTTTCTCCACACCAAAACGTGGAATACTTCCATCTCCTACTAGAAGTCCTTCCTCTTCCTTCTCTGCAAGGAATCGACGAGTTCAAGTGGGCAATCTTCTTTCTTATGGCTCCGAAACGTCAACGAGGAAATTCTTCTCAAGGTGCTTCCTCCTCATCCGACTACACTCCGGCAAGTCTCTTTAGTCCAGCCAAACCTAGAGATCCCGAGGAATATGATGGCACTTTGTTTCCCGACAAAGACTTCTCCGATCTCTGGTTTGATTCTTTCTTTTCTCGTCGTATTTGTGCTGGAGCCTTCGTCAATTTTACAACTTTCTTTGAATATGCTCCTGTTTTTGATCAACTTGGATTCTGCGACTTTTTCGAGATCCAAGATAGCATTTACGACAATGCAGTCCGTATGTTTTACTGCAATTTGCAAGTAAAACAAAACGGGAATTTCTATTCCTGTATTGCTGGACAGGAATTAGAATTTAGCGCCACCGATATCAGTGAATACTTTCACGTTCCTGACCTTGGTGATGCACTTGTTGACATCCACCATATTCAATTCCCTGCCGATGTCACTTTAGCTTCCTTTAGGGAATTGATTTGTCACCCTACTCCTCCTCCCCGGAGAATCTTTTCTAGACATCTAAACCAAACTTTTTACGAGCTTCATCGTATGATTTTCTCGGCCCTTCTTCCGAAGAAAGGCTCTACCGATGAAGTTACATTTTTGGAACTTTCTGCTCTTTATCACATTCATTTTGGAATTCCTTTCTCCGTTCCAAAAACTATAATGTCTTGGATGCTCAACTGCAAGAATGCAGGTAGGAACCTAGTCTTTCCTATGCACCTTGCTAGTATATTTTGACGTTTTGAGATTGATCTTGAAACGTGTGCCATTTCTTCTCCACCTGTTGAGTTGACCCGCTCTCGTCGGTTTCCTCAACCTCCTGGTGCTGCTCTTGCTGTCCCAGCTGCTGATGCTGAGGCCCCTCCAGCTGATGCTCATCCTGCTCCAGCCCCTGCCCCAGGACTCGATCAGGCATTCTACCAGCGGTTTGATGATTTCGTTGCCGTTTCCACGCAACGTCATCATGACTCCGAGTTTCCGGCTCATTTCTCAGGCCCAGGTGCTGAGAAATAGTATTGCTGATCTCCACTACAGCCTGGTTCAGGATCCAGTCCGTCCACTCACTATCTTTCCACACCCGGCTTTCCCTGGTCCTCGTTTTACTGATGAGGTCACTTTTCAGTATTTCGACCCGACCACTGCTTATTTCCCTCATGATCCTCCCAGTGCGGACGACCCAGCGATGTGATTCAGCCATGGGATAGTGGATTTAGTTTCGATTAGTTGATGCAGTTTATGTAGTAGTT
This sequence comes from Iris pallida, assembly GCA_029216955.1. Taxonomy (NCBI): domain Eukaryota; kingdom Viridiplantae; phylum Streptophyta; class Magnoliopsida; order Asparagales; family Iridaceae; genus Iris; species Iris pallida. Next base: position 5,399,876 of record JANAVB010044815.1, on the reverse strand, counting down.
TTATTTTATTTCATGTCTAAACTGTTTCAGTTAGACTTTATCAGTTGTACTTTTTGGATTATTAGTGGAACCTCTATGATATTTCAGTTTATTATGACATAGTTCATTTTATTCCAGTTGTCTATGCTGTGATTACTTCTTTTTACTTCACTTTGTCTTGTCTATTCTATTGTTGGCTTCATGATTTACGGGGGAGCCTATTCATTTTACTACTTGACAAAGGGGGAGAAAAAGAATATATACCAAACGCAAGATATATCCAAAACAAAAACATCTCAATTTTCAGGTATTTTTGATATTTTGTTCTATTTGATATAAATATATTTTGGTATAGACTCAAGTTTGTCAATTATCAAAATGGGGGAGATTGTTGGCCCATTCCACGGTCGCACCCGATTTCGATAATCAACATATACTTTAGTCAATTCACAAAATATAGAAAATGCTGCTAACTATTTCAGGATGCATGAAATCATATTCAACGGACGATGTACTACATAAATCAAAGCGTCAAAGTCATCAAAATCTTCTGAAGACTCTTTTCTACTTTTATTCTGTATTTTACATTTTATTGAGTCTAGGAATTACTTTGTAAAATCAATTATGGTAATACTGGCTTAGGGTTAAAATTGTCCTCCTTTCTAGAAACCTATTTTTACCCTTTCGTATTTTCGGTTACAAATATTTCAAAAACATATTTCGAAAATATTCTTTTCAAATGATTTTACAAATAACCAAAAACATGTTTGAAAAACTGTTTTTACAAAAGATTTTTAAATATCTCCTGACAGAACTCCAAGCCGAGTTCGGCCCGAGTTCGGTCCGAACTCTGACCGAGTTCGGTCAGTTTGTATTCAAACTTCAGTTGCCTCCAAATCTGCGAGCAACGTCTATTTGCGAGATATTTGCATCCGAACTCTGTCCGAGTTCTGCCCGAGTTCGGTTGGTGAAAACACCTATAAATAGAGAAGAACTTTTCACTTCAAATCATTAATTCATTCTTCATCTTCTCTTCTCTACTATTCAAGTGTTTTCTAAACGATCTAAGATTTTCAAATCTCACCTACACATCTCTTAGCCAAAAGCCAGTACTATCAGAGTTGATTTAGAGTCTTTTGGTTACTCAAGAGCTGTAAGAGGTCGTTCAAGTTTCAACAACTTTTCTGTTGTGGAGCTGGTCGTGCGCTCGCCACCAAGCACGGTGTTGTGAAGCCGGTCGTGCGCTTGTCACCAAGCACGGTGTTGTAAGAGATTGCAAGCTCTCAGTTAAAGCTTGTGCCATAGTGGATTAACATCGAGCAAGAGTACTCGAGACTGGATTAGTCCTCTCAGAGGGATACCAGTATACATCGCTGTGTCACTGAGTTTGATTCTCCTATCTTTATTTACTGTCTCTTACATATCTGCCATAGTTTAATTTTTTAATTGGTGATTATATTTCCGCTGCACACACGCACTCTATTCATCCCCCCTCTAGAGGTGCTCAACGATCCTACACGATGAGTAGGGCATTATACTCTGCTACATTGTTGGAGCAGGGTTCATCTAGAGAGTAGGCTCTTTGGATGGTTGATCCGTTTGGGGAAACAAGAACAACTCTAACTCCTGCTACAATGGCACCATTTGGTCCAATTCTGGATGCACCATCAAAGAATAGACGCCAGGTTGGAAATTCTTCAGAGATCATGTTGACTTCGAATGTCTCGTCTGGAATTTCGTCATAGAGTTTGGATGTTTCTGGTACAGGATGAGATGCTAAGAAATCTGCCAGCGCTTGACCTTTGACAGACTTTTGAGGAACATATACCATGTCATATTGAGCTAGCAAGATTGCCCATGTGGCCAGCCGAGAATTGAGTGTGCTGGGCTTCTTCATGAGTACTCGAAGAGGATTAACTCGGGATATAACATGAATAGTTTGTCCAATAATATAATGCCTCTTCTGCACAGCAAACATGAGAGCCAGGCATTCTTTCTCGACTGGACTATGACGGTGTTCAGCACCAATCATAGTACGACTGAGATAGTAGATGGCCTGTTCATGACCTTCTTTATTCTTTTGGGCAAGTAAAGCACCCAATGAATGATCCATAGCACGGACATACATCAAGAATGGAATGCCAGAGATTGGTGGCACCAAGACTGGCGGGTTCATGAGATACCGCTTTATGTCTTTGAATGCTTGTTGACACTCTTCAGTCCAAACAAAAGATACACCTTTCTTCATTAGCTAAGTGAATGGTCTGTAGCGTCCAGATAAATTCGAAATAAATCTCCTAATGTACGCAAGTCGACCTTGGAATCCTCGTAGTTCTTTTAGATTACGTGGAGGACGCATCTCTTGAATGGCTTTGATCTTCTCGGGATCTACGTGTATACCCTTAGAGGTAATGACGAAGCCGAGAAACTTGCCACTAGAGATGCCCAAGAATGACTTGGTGGGATTCATCTTGAGTTGATGTTGGCGCATGAGATTAAAGATTGTTCTCAAGTCTTGGATGTGATCTTCCTTTAGACGGCTTTTGACGGCGATATCGTCAACATAGCATTCGACAGTCTTGCGAAGGTGATCTTTGAAGATGGTACTCATAGCCCGTTGGTAAGTTGCACCAGCGTTCTTGAGACCAAATGGCATTACTGTGTAGCAATAGACACCACGAGGAGTATGAAAAGAGGTATGTTTTTTATCTTCAGGATTCATCTTGATCTGATTATATCCAGAGAATTCATCCATAAAAGATATTCGCTCAAACCCACAGGTATTGTCAATCATGACGTCCGTGATAGGGAGAGGACATTCATCTTTTGGACATGCTTCATTAAGATCTCGGAAGTCGATGCAGACTCGAACTTTGTCGGTTTTCTTTAGAACTGGAACAACGTTAGCCACCCAGTCAGGATGTTGTTCTTCTCGAATAAAGCCACAAGCAATGAGCTTCTTGACTTCATCATCGATCGCGTCTATTATTTCTAGTTTGAAATGCCGTTGTTGCTGCTTAACTGGTTTTGCATTGGGCAAAATGTTCAGTTTGTGCGTAGCAATTTTGGGATCTAAACCTGGCATATCTTCATAGCTCCAGGCAAAAACATCGATGTATTCTTTAATAAGAAGAATCAACTCTTGTTTGTCTACTTCTGGAAGATTCTTGCTGATAAAGATTGGACGAGGTGATCCGCTTTCCCCTACGTCAACTTGAACTAATTGATCTTCAGTAGGAGGTTCTCGCTGTTCAAAGCGAAGTACCCATTGATTATCCATGTGTTGAACCCAAGGATCTGTTTCAGGATTTTCTTCAACATCCTCGTCGTAGCTTTCTGGAAGTTCGGCAGGAGACCATGTTGGAGGATACGATCAGTCGATGGACTTCACCGATGCTGGTGTCAGAATCCCAAGATCTGGAATCAGAAGAATTAGAGCGTTCTTCTCTGTCGAAGTCAGAGACTGCTGGGGATAAAATCGAAGAAGAAGCATATCCGAGACCTTTCTTAGTCCTGCTGTAGTACATTTCTGACTTTCCTTTCGGAACAGTCGTACGAATAGGAGTTCGTCTACCTTTACCGTAATTGAGGCCACTTTTGAAGTCATAGTCCATTTTCCGATGATATCTTTTGATTGTTGACTGTAATGACGGAGTTATAGATGTCCTGTATCGTTAAGTTTGCTGTCATCCGTATAGCTGAATTGTTGTTCCGGTCCTTTACTAAAAAGTATTGGACTTTCACCTTTCTTTCGAGAAGGAACAATACGGTAAGAATCATCTGGATCTTCAAATGATACTTCTGTTTGAAGAGATTGTACAACTCCCATTGTAATTGATTGGAAGCTATCTAACATATCCAAATAGCATTTAGTATGATAAATAACATCAGTATACAGGAAAGTAGGTGCTTTTTCATTGATTTGTACATTTGTATTTACAGCAGGACCTTTAGCCTTAGCAGGCTTGGTCAGATTGATTACAAGAGGGGAGAAGAAGAACGTGGAGGTGGCTTGTTACGACGGAGGTCGATAACAAGTGGCTCAGAAGAGGTGAGCTCCCTTTTTTCCTTGTTGTGAGTTAGACCAACAACAAGTGGCTCAGAAGAAGTGAGCTGCTTTTTATCCTTGTTACGACGTAAGTCGATAACAAGTGGCTCAGAAGAGGTGAGTTCTCTTTGATCAGCATCAACTGGTTTCTTTTGGACTGGCAAGTGAATAGCCAGTGGTTTAGAAGACTGAGGATGAGAAACACGTCCTTTGACAGGTATGATGAGAGTGTCATTGGGCATTACTTCTTGTTCTTCTTCGGTGTCTAAGGCTAGCACAACCTTCATGAATTCATCCTTGTACATACGAGCGTCGTTGCAGTATGCTTCAACGCCTTTGAAAGGATAGAGATCAGCGACCTCCTTTTGTACCTCTCCTTTATCATCAACATATTTGAAACATTGATGAAGAGTTGATGGAACAATATTATGCTCATGTAGGAATGGTCTCCCCAATAGAGCATTGTAAGAACAACCATGATTGTCAATGATATAGAAAGTCGCCTTTGTGCGAAGATTGCCTATTTGGAGTTTTAAGCGAATCTTGCCCAAAGGTTCACTCCTTCCCTGATTGAATCCAAGGATGGTAGTGATTGTACTGGAGAGACTATTTATAGGGATTTTCAGAGCATCGAGCATTGTCTTTGGCATAATACTGAGAGCAGATCCTGGATCTATCAAGATACGATCGACTTTCATCGAGTCGACATACCCTGTATAGTAGAGAGGACGATCATGCCTATTGTCTTCAAGTAGCATATCATCTTGTGTGAAAGTGATGTTCGAAATTAACTCCAGAACACTATGACAATGGAGACAAGAGACAGGCTCTGCTTCCGGCTTCTTGAGAAGGGCTAGACAAGTCTCAGCTTGCATGAGAGCTTCACTTAAAGTTTTTCGCGTCTCTTTGGAAAGACGCAAGAGCTCAAAGATAGACAGCCTTGCTGGTGTATTGGCTAGTTGAGCCAATATATCAAAGTTATAAGGCTTTTCAAGTCCTGTAGAGGATGATTTCTTTAAAGGCTTATCAAAATGGACTTGTTGTTTGCCTTTATCAGCAACCACTAGTTTGGGAGGAATAAGAACTACAACCAGTAAGGATGTAGAAGGGATCTCTTCAATAGAAGCAGGTTGTACTAGAGCAGGCTCAGAAGAAGAGGCAGGATTCTCTTGAGTTTCAGGATAATCTTTCAGATAAGCTTTCCCTGATCTGGTGCCCAATAGGATTTCTTCATCAACTATAGGGTCAAAAGACACCATGTTGCAAATCTTTGTCTTGCCTTTGGAGCGATCTTTCTTCTTAGAAGAAGAGGGAACTTCGAACTCTGAAGCAAGATCGGGATGGATCTATATAACCTCGCCATTGTCAGGAGACAAAGGAACGAGACCTTCATTTAGTGGAGAAGGGAGATTTTTAATCTCAAGAGTAGCTTTCGGAATGGGAATGACACCATGTTGTATCATCTACGGGGGAAAGTTACCGAACTGGACCGAGACTATATTGGCGGTAACAGTCTTCTCATCTTGCTGAAGAGTGACAACGCCAGCATTGACAAGCTCTTGAATCTTACCCTTGAGCACATAACATGCTCGAGTAGGATGTCCAATGAATCGGTGGTAGACACAATACTTAGGATGATCGGTCTTACCGACTTCATCAGGCTTCTTTGGGTCTGGGAGCTGGATCTTGTTGCTTTTGAGTAAGCAATCGAAGATGCTTGCAGTGTCATTCTCATCAAAAGAATACTCTACCTTAGGACGAGGTTCCCTTGGTTGAGGTGCAGAAGGAGTAGAAGTAGACATAGGCGGAGCTACGTTGACAGCCAAGGACTCTTTGCTCTTCAAATTAATGTTCAGAGTCTCTTTGTTCTTGCGGTTGTTTTGACGATTACCGCCACCTGATGTTTGATTTTCGTCACGATCTGGGTTAAACATTTGTACCCCCAGCTGTTTGAATTTCTCAGCACTCACTTCAGCTGCTTTGGCATTGACGATAAAAGATGGCCAGTCTTGGAATTGAGTTGAACCTGTCCACATGCTGATGATAGGCAAGAGATTTGCCTTACAGGTGTCTATGGTAACATCAGCAGGAGTTCCTGGCGGCATCTTCAAGGCTTCTCGACGGAACCGTTCAATGAAACTCTCAGCAGTTTCATTTTATCTCTGTTTGATTTTATTGAGGGCAGACATAGTCATGTCATTGAACCCCTCATAGAATCGTTCCAAAAAGATTTGCTTGAGACCTGAAAAAGAAATGATACAACCATCGGGCAAACTTCTGTACCAGTCGTATGCTACGCCGGCTAAACAACCGACGAACACTCTGGTAAGGAGAGCGTCATTTGGTTGGAGTTGAACAGTCATTACCTCGAAGTGATTGATGAACTGGCTTGGTGAGGTACTGCCGTCGAAGAGAGAGATTTTTGGGATTTTATATTTAGGAGGAAATGGGACTTCCTTCCATTCAACTGGGTAAGGCTGCTTGATTCCCAACCTTTGCAAGTTATCCTTCTCTTTGAAGGCTTCGAACTGAGTTTGCAAGAGTTTAACAGCTTCATTGGCATCCTCCGATGATGAAGAAGGAGCATGTTGAGTCAGAGTGGTAGGAGGAGGCACAGCATTATAAGCACTACCCCCAGCCCCTGATTGACTGGGTGTATTTTGAACTTGTACATGTACAGGAGGCATTTGAGGAGAGACTACCCCCAGCCCAGCATTGACAGGTACCGATGATGCTATGACTTCAGGACTCACAGCAGGTACAATCGGTGGGGTGGCATGTTGTGCCACAATGATAGAATGCATACTGGCGACCATTTCAGCCATGGTCTTCAGCTTGTCTTCTAATGCAGCTATACGCTGTTCTTGATTTACAGAAGTTGAAGCATCTGGATCTTCATTGACAACATAAGCTGTCACTTCTCTTGGTACAGTAGAGGACACTATCTGTTCAGAGCTTTCGCTGTATGCATCATAGTCAGAGAAAGAATCGTCTCCTGACTGAGAAAGAGGAAAATAACCTTGAGGAAGATTCTTTTGACCGATTGTATCTCGGCTTCGGGAATGGGTATGTTGGAATACTCCCTCGGAAGATTCTTGGAGTAGATCCAAATACCGCTTGCTTGGTTTGCGAGGTTTACCGTGCTTGGAACATTTTCTACCTCCAGTGTCTCGGGAAGTCATGTTAACAGAAGCGTACAAGACTTCGTCTTCATCCTCTGACATCGGTTCGGATTTAGCAAAAGTTAAACGATCGAAGACAGATCATTTTGTTGTTTGACAACAGCATTGGATGATAACTTTATGATTACAATGATGATCAGATGATTGAACTGAAGATGTCGAGACATTATCCCGTTTTTGCCTGAGATGTTCTCGAAGGTCAGAAACTATGCCGGGACGGGGAAAGGTTCGAGGAATGTGTTCTTTAACAACATTCGGAACATGGTTCCGATTCTTTCAAATATTTTGTCCCCTATGTGTACAAGGAAGTGGTCACCTCATTGGCATAGGTGTCAGGATTTTTGCTCCTGGAAGTTTGTCTTTGAGGTTTGATCTTCGGCATTAGCTGTTTGCGTTTTGCCGAAGTTGGCCTATTAAGATATGTTCTTAGATCTGCAAATTCACCCCCAGAGGTTTCTGTTTGAGACACCAATAGTTTTTTCTGTTTGGAACGGGATATCTTGAAGGTTGGAAGGTCTTGGAATTCTGCTACCGGGGTAGGCAGAATACCTCTTTGATCAGTACAAGTTCTCTTGATATGAAGGGAAGAAGAACCCTTGTTTGAAGGAGTTCTTGTACTGACTGGTGCCGAGGCACGTTCAGGTTGATCTTCTACGGTAAAGACCGAAGAAGACTGAGAAAAGACCAAAGGGCCTTTTCCTTTGTTTTGGGAAGAAGGGTTAGCTAAAGAGCGTTTCCCTCTGTTGTCTTCCAAGTCATGGGACAAGGAAGTTTGAGAAAAGACCAACAGGCCTTTTCCTTTGATCCGAGGAGAAAGAGGACTAACCAAAGGACTACCCCCAGTAAATTGTGCTGGAATAGTAGAGTGCTTAAGAGGAGGAGCAGAGGTTTTCCCTTTGTTATGAGAAGAAGAGGATTTAGCCAAAAGGCTATTACTCTTGAATTGCGCAGGAGTAGTTTGCGCATGGGTGGATGGCGCACTAACCACTTGCGCATGAGAAACTCTGGTAAAGGGTGTACTGGTTCTAGCCACAGAAGCTGTGGTTTGTGCATCAGGAGTTCTTGCTTCAGGGTGCTTGGGATGCACTCTAATTGCTGGAGTGTTGGTTTGTGCAGGAAAAGTTGCTGCCAACTGCGCCAGGGACATAGGAGTCTTGTATTTTGATAAGGCAGCATATGAAGTGGCCTGTACAACAGTTGCAACAGACTGTGCAGCAGTGGTTGAGATAGACTGTGTAACAGTGGTTGAGACAGACTGTGCAGCAGTTGGCACAGCAAATTGCGCACTAGTTTGGCTAGCAGACTGCACAATAGAGTGCGCAGCAATCTTAGTGGCAACACTGCCAGATTGTGCAGCAGTCTTGGAGACCCATACTGAGCGCACTTTGCTCTTGGCAGAAGTGGCTGCAGTACGGGGAGTGGTTTTGGAGTTGAGCATCGCCTCGTAGGCTGTCTGGTTGACTTTAACAACCAGCGTCTTTTGCGTCTTCCCAATAGACGCTACGTCACATTGAGTTGCTACTTTCTCGTCGGAGGAGAAAGTCGTCCCCAGTAGAGTCGCCATTTTGTTTGCAAAAACAAAAGTATGAACTTTATTGATACAAACTATGTAATAAGATTATAAGAATTCTGGGAATGGTACAACTTTAGGAATCCAATCTAGAAGACGATTGCTTTATCCCTTGGACGATGTGAACTTTGAAGACGAAGCCTCTGAAGTTTGAAGACAACTCTAGAAATTGAAGGCAAAAGCCTCGGAAGTTGAAGGCAAAAGCCTCGGAAGAATGCTGTAGCACTTGGACAAGAACTCCTGGACTCTCTGATCTCTGATGTCTGATGCTTGATCCCCTTGAATGGAGACTTGAAACTATATTTATAGAGTTTTGAGAAATAACTAACTTTTAGTTATTCTGGACTGCGCATGATGGTTTGTGCAGCAATTGGATTGTGCAACAGTGGACTGCGCAGGCAGTTACTGGATCATGGGCCAACTATCTTGGACACATGGCATCATTTGATTGAAATGTGCATGATCATGCATAGACGGTTGCCACGTAATGAACAATTGATGGCATGCATGCCACGTGTACTTTGTCAGTTGTGTTGATAGAGCGCGCAATTTGAATTGTGCTGGCTTTAGATTGCGCAGGTTTGGACTGCGCAGGCTTCAGATTGTGCAGGATTAGACTGCACAGGAAATGGATTGCGCTGCCAGCTGTCAGCCGTCCTCGAGCGTTGTGTGGCGCGATAAATGAGCAGTCTCCTCATTCTTCGTACTGTCAGTTGTCAGGAAGATTTGATTTGTGTCAGGTAATGATGACTTTTGCCACGTCAGCCTGCATAGTTGGGAGTGTGCGCAAACCAGTGTGCGCAATCTGAAAAGTGCGCAATCTGATGTCTGCGCAGTTCATTTGAAAGTTGTATTTCTTTATTTTCTGACTTTGTTGATAGGTGCAACTTAATTTTTTAGGATCTACATGTATGTGTACGTATATACAAATATATATATATATATATATATATATATATATATAAATATATATATATATATATATATATATATATATATATTTATATATATTTATATATATATATATATATATATATATATATATATATATATATAGTATATGTGTATATGTGTATTTGTATATAAATATATATTATAAATATACGTATATGTGTAAGTATATATAAATTCTAAATATATATGGGGGTGTGTATGTATATAAAGATACATATGTGCTCATGTGTATTTATATATATATATATATATATATATATATATATATATACGTGTGTGTGTGTATGAATACACACACACACACACACACACACACACACACACATATATATATATATATATATATATATATATATATATATATATATATATATATATAATAAAAGGAAAAAGAAAAAACAAAAACAAAAACAAAAAGAGATAAAAACAACCAGGCCAGCAAGCCCAGAGCCGAGCCCGGCCCACAACTAAGAGGCAGTAGCTACCCAAGCCTGTACAAACCCGATCTCCCCCACCCCGATTCTGTTCTAAAGCCGAACACCGTATATATGCAAAGGGAAGAAAAGGAAAACACAAAAACCCTAAATTTTCGACCTCACCAGTGCTGACCCAGGCAACCGCCTCCCCACGCGCGTGAACAGGCGGTCGGGCGCGGCCAGGCATCGCCGGAGTCGGCCGGCCGCGCGCAAGGGAAATATAGCAGCGACAACAGCACATTGTCAAGGTACCGATTTTATTGTTCTATTTCTTCGCGTATAATCGACGATTTTCAATTTCGTAAAATCGTATAGACAGCCTATATAACCCACTCAGAGTCCTAACAAGTAGAATTTATAGATGGATAGTGAATCTCTCAAAAAATTGAGACGATTTCGACCGAAAATTATTGTTTCTGAACAGTAGGGATCAGTCAAACATCCAACTTGACATGCATTTTCTGAACTAAACATTAGGGGATTTCAAAAACTACTTGAAGACAGTCCTAGAAAACCTATAGGGCTCTGCAACCCAACTTACGGAGTTTGATTTTGTCGACTGTACGTCGAGAAATCGGATTCCAAAGATTGGTGAAAACCTGTTTACAAAATATTAAAATTTACGAAAAATCTTCGATACGAGGTACGTCCCGCCAAACTGGGCGCCGTGGTCGCGAACCGAAAGCATCGAAAGGTGCGTAATGACTTCGCGGACGTGTGGGTTTTGACGAAATTTAAATTGGTCGCGTGTGCGCGACGAATTTGATGCGTATCCGTCGAAATTCACCGTATCGGCCTCTGTGCAAATTCCTCAATTAGTTCGTGCATGTTCGTCAGATCGAGACAAAACTTGTGCCAAAAGGATCGTATCATTTTTCTGGTCCTGTATGCCAAGTTTGGTCCAATTCTGAGACAGTTGGATCGGATCGCCGTTTTGCAGGCCCTACGGTCCGACTCAACGGGTGATTTTGTGCACGGCCTACCGGAATCCAAAATTGGACATACCGTTAGTTTCGTATCATCAAACCGTATCTGTAGACATGTAGTTTGACGAATTTAGAGACCATTGACTCTGGCACATTTTTCGGTACAAAGCGGGTCCAACGGCGGACACCATTTTTGCCCGAAATTACCGTTTTGCCCCTGTGTCAAGAATTGGACTTAAGGACAGGCTATTCTAGATAATTTTACTATTCTAAGAATGTTGGCGATGTCTGTTTCAGCATTCGGAGACATTTGTGGATTTTGGACTTTATGGCGTACCAGTTGACGGTATCTTATTGGTTCTTCGCGCTACCACCATACAAGTATACCTTGCCAGCTTGTACAATATAATTTATATGTATGTTCATTATCTTGCTGCTATTATTTTCCTTACATTCGTGATTGCTTTATTCCATGTCTAGTACACTCATCCTGTTATAGTTTTACTTTACATGTTTCTAGTTGTCTGCACATTCTTGTTCCTTTCTGTTATGATATTTCTATCTGTTTCACTGTGTTAGTTTCATATATATTCCTTGATAGAGTCATCTAGTCTTACACCATGATTTCCTTGACTTGATTATAACTTGACTTGACTTGACATGACTTGAGTAGGACTTGACTTTGACATTCTATAGATTGTGAGTGCTTACCTTGACTACGGTCTATAGGATTTTTATACTAGGATTGGCTACCGTCTTGGTTGTGAGTGCTTGCCTTGACTGCGATTGAGACACTATAGATTGTGAATGCTTGCCTTGACTGCAGTCTATAGCTTTGACCTATTAGCCATTTCTAGTATGACATGCCATTGTTTTAGGATCCTTGTGTTTAGATCTTGTGTCTTAGTTCATTTTGTCTCGTTGGATATCCTTTATTGTTTCTTACTTCTTTGTATATTTGTACTGTTACATGTTGGCTTGTATATTATGTATCTTGCTAGTCCTCTGAGGACCTGATGATCTCTTCAGGTTTAGCGACTGCATGGAGTTTAGTTAGCGGCTCATGATGGTAGTGATTACACCTGCAGGGACACATATACCATATATATATATATATTTATATATATGGTATATGTGTATATGTGTATTTGTATATAAATATATATTATAAATATACGTATATGTGTAAGTATATATAAATTCTAAATATATATATGGGTGTGTATGTACATAAAGATACGTATGTGCTCATGTGTATGTATATATATAAATATATATATATATATTTTTATATATATAAATATAAATATAAATATAAATATATATATATATATATATATATATATATATAATAATAAAAGGAAAAAAAACCAAAAATAAAAAGAGATAAACACAACCAGGCCAGCAAGCCCAGAGCCGAGCCCGGCCCACAACTAAGAGGCAGTAGCTACCCAAGCCTGTACAAACTCGATCTCCCCCACCCCGATTCTGTTCTGAAGCCGAACACCGTATATATGCAAAGGGAAGAAAAGGAAAACACAAAAACCCTAAATTCTCGACCTCACCCGCGCCGACCCAGGCAACCCCCTCCCCACGTATGTGCACAGGCGTCCGGGCGCGGCCAGGCATCGTCGGAGTCAGCCGGTCGCGCGCAAGGGAAACATCGCAGCGACAGCAGCACATTGTCAAGGTACTGATTTCATTGTTCTATTTCTTCGCATATAATCGACGATTTTCGATTTTGTAAAATCATATAGACAGCCTATATAACCCTCTCAGAGTCCTAACAAATAGAATTTATAGATGGATAGTGAATCTCTCGAAAAATCGAGACGATTTCGACCGAAAATCATTATTTTCGAACAGTAGGGATCAGTCAAACATCCAACTTGACAGGTATTTTCTGAACTAAACATTAGGGGATTTCAAAAACTATTTGAAGACAGTCCTAGACAACCTATAGGGCTCTGCCACCCAACTTACAGAGTTTGATTTCGTCGACTGTACGTCGAGAAATTGGATTCCAAAGATTGGTGAAAACCTGTTTTCAAAATATTAAAATTTACGAAAAATCTTCGATACGACGTGCGTCCCGCCAAATCGGGTATCGTGGTCGCGAACCGAAAGCAACGAAATGTGCATAATATCTTCACGGACGTGTGGGCTTTGACGAAATTCAAATTGGTCGCGTGTGTAAGACGAATTTGATGCGTATCCGTCAAAATTCATCGTATCGACTTTTGTGCAAATTCTTCAATTAGTTTGTGCATGTTCGTCAGATCGAGACAAAACTTGTGCCAACAGGACCATATCGTTTTTCTGGTCCTATATGCCAAGTTTGGTCCAATTCTGAGACAGTTGGATCGGATTGCCGTTTTGCAAGTCCCACGATCCGACTCAACGGATGATTTTGTGCACGGCCCACTAGAATCCAAAATTGGACATACCGTTGGGTTCGTATCATGAAACCGGATTCGTAGACATATAGTTTAAAGACTTTAGAGACCATTGACTCTGGCACGTTTTTTGGTGTAAAGCGGGTCCAACGGCGGACACCATTTTTGTCCAAAATTACTGTTTTGCCCCTGTGTCCAGAATTGGACTTAAGGATAGACAATTCTAGCTAATTTGACTATTCTGAGAATGTTTGCGATGTCTGTTTCAGCTTTCGAAGACATTTGTGGATTTTGGACTTTATGGCGTACTAGTTGATGGTATCTTATTGGTTCTTCGCGCTACCACCAGGCAAGTATACCTTGCCAGCTTGTACAATATAATTTATATGTATGTTCATTATCTCGCTGTTGTTCTTTTTCTTATATTCGTGATTGCTTTATTCCATGTCTAGTATACTCATCCTATTATAGTTTTACTTTACATGTTTCTAGTTGTCTGCACATTCTTGTTCCTTTCTGTTATAAAATTTCTATCTGTTTCACTGTGTTAGTTTCATATGTATTCCTTGATAGAGTCGTCTAATCCTACACCACGATTCCCTCGACTTGATTATAACTTGACTTGACTTGGCATGACTTGAGTAGGACTTGACTTTGACATTCTATAGATTGTGAGTGCTTACCTTGACTACGGTCTATAGGATTTTTATACTAGGATTGGCTACCGTCTTGGTTGTGAGTGCTTGCCTTGACTGCGATTGAGACACTATAGATTGTGAGTGCTTGCCTTGACTGCAGTCTATAGCTTTGACCTATTAGCCATTTCTAGTATGGCATGCCAATGTCTTAGGATCCTTGTGTTTAGATCTTGTGTCTTAGTTCATTTTGTCTCGTTGGATATCCTTGATTGTTCCTTACTTCTTTATATGTTTGTACTGTTACATGTTGGCTTGTATATTATGTATCTTGCTAGTCCTTTGAGGACCTGATGATCTCTTCAGGTTTAGAGACTGCATGGAGTTTAGTTAGCGGCTCATGATGGTAGTGATTACACCTGCAGGGACACAAGTATTTGCTTGTGATATTTCTTTATTATCCTCTCGTATTTTATATTCCATACCATGATATACTCTCTTTATTTTATAGAATCATATCATTCTTGGAGTCTAATCGAACAATATGCTAATGGACTACAGACCATGACCCATACTTGTTCATTCTGGTTTATATGATTCATGTGGATTGAGATATAGTTTAGATTAGACCTGATACCATGACCTTGATAGCTTATACGTACTTGAGTCGGGCTGGAGTCCACTCGATACGTAGCTAGCTTGCTCACGAGCTCGCGTCCGAAAAGTGGGTGCGGGTCGTGACACATTGCCGCTACCAACTGTTAGAGAAACTACCACTACTCTCAATTTTCTCGACCAGCCACCGTCTAGCGTCCGCTTCGACGACGAGACCCATGGCTCCGTGCCCCTATCCGCGATAGGCGCTGGCAATAGCCAGTGCTCGTACGATCCCCGCCGAGCATTCTACTTTTCGCTGATCTAGTTCAGCGCCGGCCACGACGAGGGACACCATCACTCTGAGCAACGTCAGCCTCGTCGAGTCAGCTGACCTCCCGTTGCTCCTCTTCGCCACCATTAGCCTGTGTAGCAGGGGCAGCGCTGACCGCCTAAGTCTCCGTGGCCCAACCGTCGGCAACAAAAACCCACTTGAACCCTTCTCTCCCTCTTCCCTATCTCTCCTCTCATCCTCCTATTTCTTCTCCAGCTCGCTCCTCTCCCTCTCCCATACTTTCTAATCCCTCTATCTCTTTCAGTTCTTTCTTTTCCTCAAAAGAACAAGGACAATAAAGCTAGCTATTCTTTCAAAATCTATTTTATTTCATTTTATATTATTTTATCAAATATAAGTATATTATATATAAGTTAGTGTGTGTGTGTGTGTATATATATATATATATATATATATATATATATATATATATATATATATATATATATATATATATATATATTTTATATATATATATATATATATATATATATATATATAAATATATATATATATAAAATAAATATATATATATATATATATATATATATATATATATATATATATATATATATATATATATATATATATATATATATACATACGTATATACGATACTATATTACGGCTATTATTAATGATTATTTTATTATTTTTTAATTATTATTATTAATGATTATTTATTTGAGATATATATTATTTCCTAAAATTATTTTGGTAACAAAAGTATAGTAGTGCTTGACTATATACGTAATTTTAAAACTGATTTCGAAGCTTAAATATGTTACTATATTGTTTATAGCATTTTAAATTATAGTCTTTGACCTAAAATCCTCTTTTTGTGTAAATTAGGTTTTAGCGCCAAATGAGTTTTCAATATTTTTAAGTGTTTGCCTAGATTATTTCAAGTAGTAAATATAGTTCAAGGCATTATATATATGTTTTATAAATAAAAAATATTTTCCAAAATAGTTATTTATTTATATATATATATACAAAAGTTCTTCGATATCAAATCTTGTCCTTCGCTAGTCATATTCTTAACTTCTTACAAATCTCGAACTTCTTTATATCGTCCCTAGCCAATTTGACTATTCTGGACTCAATGAAATGGTCTGTCCAATCAATTGAGATCATTTTGCATACTTTTGACACCTAAAACTATTTTGTGCCAACATGATCATATCGTGAGTCAATTGCAACTTAACTCAAGGCAAGTTTCACTATAACATTGTATTACCTTTATTTGTTACTGCATGTATCTTTAAATCTTTTTTCACTGTTACATATTTATATTTCATGTCGTTATTGTTCTCGATTGATCGTTATTACTTCTTGTACACGAGAGTTAGAGTTGTTGTAGTAATGTACATATTCATGCCTAACTTCTAGTTTATTATGATTACCTTTTATCGTGTTATTAATGTTTATTGTGTTGGACATATACTTGTGAGTTAGTTGGGTGGGAGATACGATTAGTAGACATATGGTACCCCAGTGTAGCCTAGAGTTTATTCGGTCAGGGGACCGTCTTACAGTGTTTGTTCATTCAATACACCTCACATGTTGACTGTCCGATTCTTAACCCAATCATATGTTGAACGTTGGTATTCTAAAACACACGGTACACATGATCTTTTGTTGCTATATTGTTCATTCATTTTCTTTCCATTGAGTTGACTGTCATGTTCTTTTTATGTTATAGCTATACTCTTTCGTGTCATGCATATAGTTCATTTTCCTTATTATTATTTCCTTCATGCATGTATATTATATTGTGTAGTGTGGTGTTATAGTGAACTTGTTCCAATCCTGACTGGATATATTTTTCAGTTGACAGATTCTTGATGACTTGCTATCTAGCTTTGGGTTCCTTCAGGTGGAGTTAGAGGTATCTTGGAGGCCAAACATAGATTCTAGTTAGAGTAGAAAGTTCTTATATTTAATGTTTAGCAGATTTGTTCCCAAAAATTATTTTGTTGTATTATTGGATTTATAAATAAAATAATTATTGTGAAAGAGTAATTAGATATGATTTTGTTGTATTTGAGATTGATATTGAGACCTAGACAGCGTGCTACCGCCGATGCTACGACATAGGCTGGACTTGTATACGTACTCGTATCCTGAAAAGCGGGAGCGAGTCGTGACAAGTTTTTTGGTGGCCCATACATGTCTATTTTTTTCAAAAGATTGCGAACTCGTGATAGTACTTAAGTTAGTCATACTATTGCGAGCCTGCAATTAGGAAAATGCTCATTCACAAATGGGTTAATTGGATTTTAGGGAAATAACTATGCGTAGGACTAGGTATACCATAGGGAAGCCCTTATTCAGTTTCACTACCTGGGTAGTTAAGGTTGCTACATATGCTATGTGGTTAAGATAGAAATATATGCTGAATTTTGAGGTTGATCAATTCAAGGAATTTTTATATTTGTTAGTATGAGTATTTAAATTTGTTTTGATATGACTTTACGATCAAAGGTGGGTAGACTTCTCGATTAGTAAATTAGTTTTCGAGGATAATTAATTGATGATTACAATTTTATTTTTTTCGTAAATATGATTTTGTTGCTATGGATGAAATTTGGAAAGAGAACGATTTTTGAGAAATTGTGATAAGGCATTGAAGACTTATTGAATTTATAAATATCTAGGAGATTATGAAGGATGAATTTTCATTACCATATGAATTTAAAACATTGAGTCTTGAATTATTGATTTAAATTGAATAATTGGAGTTGAGAATTTTTATATATTTGAGCACATATATAGGATTGACAGAATTTTAGAGGTTGACCGAAGAAATAGGTTGAGTCATTGATGGGATATTAAGTGGGTCAAGCTTCTCTTACAATCTTCTATTCTTATTCCTATTCTAAACTCTTCATAACTTTCTAGGATTCAAAACCCTAATCACGATTTCTTCCATCCTTCCAATGATTAGATCAATCATATTAGTATTTAAAGATTTTTGCTATGTTCATTTAATGATTTATATTTTTTTTGATATTTTACTGATACTTTTTATGTATATGCTAGATATTTTTAAATTAAAGGGCAAATTTATTTTTAAGGTGGGTAGACTTGTAACCCCCATTTTAGAATTTTTTTTTCAAATTTTTTATTTATTTATTTTAATTTTAAATATTGTGCTAGAAAGATATATTTTTATTTTTTACGAAGAAATATTATATGATTTCGAATGACAAAAAGCTTTACCAATTATATTTTAAATTGGATTTTCAAATTTATAAAAAAATATTTTATATTATTTTAAGTGATTAATTATTAAGTGGAATGGTGAGAAATATAGTCGAATTGATTTTAGTTTATTAATTATTGTATTAATAAAATCTACTGATATATAATTTTGTATTTATGAAAAACATAAGTTTCAAATTATTTGATAGTATAAAATATTATTTAAATTCTTACTGATCCATTATTGATTTAGATTTTCAATCTAGTATTAAATAGGATTTGATTTAAATTATGAAAGGATTTGAACAATCCAAGTCCTTCCCTAAATAGGGAATCCTCCACTCCTCTATATATGGGAGTTCTCCATTGTATCTCCATAATTCCCAAATCCCTACCCAATTCCCTAAAACCCTAACCATAATTTTTAATTTCGTTGTCACCATGTCCTCGTTCATATACATCATCCGTATGCAGGAGAACACTGCACTCGCCAAAACCCTAATTTCCTCTGTCCACCACCTGCAGACACTTGGCCTCTCATCTCCGCCGCCCGACTCCCCCTCCCTCTACAGCCAGACCCATCGCTACCACCAATCTTTCAGAGAAACCACCACACTCTCAATTTTATCGACCATCCACCACCTAACGTCCACTCCGACGATGAGTCCCACAGCTCTGCGGCCCTCTCCGTGAGCGGCACCGGCAATAGCCAGCACACGCACACGATCCCCGACGAGCGTTCCTCCTTTCGTCGATTTAGTTCAGCGTCGACCACAGCGAGGACCACTATCTCTTTGAGCCACGCCAGCCTCCTCGAGTTGCCCGACTTCCCGTTGCTCCTCCTCGCCACCATTAGCCCGCGTAGCAGGGACAGCACCGACTGCCTAAGTCTCCGTGGCCCGAACATCGGTAGCGGAAACCCACTCGTCTCCCTCTTCCCTATCTCTCCTCTAATCCTCCTTTTTCTTCTCCAGCTCGCTCCTCTCCCTCTCCCCATACTTTCTGATCCCTCTCTCTTTCATTTCTTTCTTTTCCTCAAAAGAACGAGGACAGCACAACAAGTTGTTCTTTCAAAATATATTTCATTTTATATTATATTATTTTATCAAATATTAGTATAGTATATACAAGTTAGTATATATATGCATACATACGCATATACGATACTATATTACAACTATTATTAATGATTATTTTGTTATTTGTTAAGTATTATTATTAATGATTATTTATTTGAGATATATATTGTTTCCTAAAATTATTTTGGTAACAAAAGTGTAGTAGTGCTTGACTATATACATAATTTCAAAACTAATTTTGAAGATTAAATATATTACTATATTTTTTATAGCATTTTAAAATATAGTTTTTGACCTAAATCCTATTTTTGACTAAATTAGGTTTTAGCGCTAAAATAATTTATTAATATTTTTAAGTGTTTGCCTAGATTATTTCAAATAATAGATATAGTTTCAAGGTATTATATATTTGTTTTATAAATAATAAATATTTTCTAAAATAGTTATTTATTTATATATATACAAAAGTTCTTCGATATCAAATCTTATCCCTCGTTAGTCATATTCCTATCTTCTTGCAAATCTCGAATTTCTTTATATCGTTTCTAGCCAATTTGACTATTCTAGACTCAATGGCACGGTCCATCCCATCAATTGAGATCATCTTGCATACTTTTAACACCTGAACCTATTCTGTGCCAACACGATCATATCATGCGTCAACTATAACTTAACTCAAGACAAGTTTCACTATAGCATTATATTACCTTTATTGTACTGCATGTATCTTCATATCTTCTTTTCACTATTACATATTTATATTTCATGTCTTCATTGTTCTCGATTGATCATTATTACTTCTTGTACACGAGAGTTAGAGTTGTTGTAGTAATGTACATTTTCATGCCTAACTTCTAGTTTATCATGATTACAATTTATCGTGTTGGACATGTACTTGTGAGTTAGTTGGGTGGAAGAATACGATTAGTAGACATATGGTACCCCAGTGTAGCCCAAAGTTTATTCGGTTAGGGGACCGTCTTATAGTGTTTGTTCAATCAATACACCTCACGTGTTGACTGTCCGATTCTTAATCCAACCATATGTCGAACGTTGGTATTCTAAAACACATAGTACATGTGATCTTTTGTTGCTATACTGTTCATTCATTTCCTTTCGATTGAGTTGACTATTATGTTGTCTTTATGTTATAGCTATACTCTTTCGTGTCATGCAGATAGTTCATTTTCCTTATTATTGCTTCCTTCATGCATGTATATTATATTTTGTAGTGTAGTGTTATGGAGAACTTGTTCCAATCCTGACTGGATATATTTTTCAGTTGACAGATTCTTGATGACTTGGTATCTTGCTTTGGGTAGAGATATCTTGGAGGCCAAACGTAGATTCTAGTTAGAGTAGAAAGTTCTTATATTTAATGTTTAGAAGATTTGTTCCCAAAAATTATTTTGTTGTATTATTGGATTTGTAAATAAAATAGTTATTGTGAATAGACAATTAGATATGATTTTGTTGTATTTGAAATTGATATTGAGACCTAGACAGCGTACTACCGTCGATGCTGCGGCATAGGCTGGACTTAGCTATGTACTCGTATTCTAAAAAGTGGGGGCAGGTCGTGACATAAAATATGTAGTCTCAAGTTCACCAGCAACATATCCAGTCAGGAGCGGAACAAAGTGCATTCTATAATAATGAAACAAGTACAACATGTGAACAAGTAAAAAAAAGGATGAACATGAACTATAAATTCGTAATCTACCAGATCGAAACATGTAATCAAAAGATCATGATATTTGAATTTGAAATAACTATTAAAATATGTGACCGACTTGGGAAAGATCATGAATGAGAACAATGTAATGGTATGGCTCTAAATCCTACATGTACAGGTGTGAGACTTAAGCTATCATGCAATACCTAATGTTGGCTTTGGTTACATATCCGTAGTATTTCTCCTCCCCAAGATACAAGTAAAGATCGTGAACCAGAATATTGATCAAGTCGTGTAACAATGTGTCCAATATGAAATACCATGACATAAAGTAAATGAGTCAAAATCATAGAAGTACTTGTCTTGTCCTTACAAATTAATGTGTCTCAAAGTCTCCACCTAGAGTTGGACAATAATAGGTTAGATTCTAGTCGATGGAATTATCTAGCTATCTATAAGCTAACTATCCATAACTAGCTATTTATACAATATCACTAACTATCTATAATGACTAGCAATATAATATTACTAATTAACTAGCAAGAAAGTAATTTTAGAAAATAATATTATTTAAATAATAACTAGAACTTGAATATATACATTTATGAGAAAATAATTTTAGTTAAATAAATCATTATTTAGGAATATCTAACAAAATATTATATATATGCTAACGTAATACTAGCAATATAATTCAAAAAAAAATTAGAGTAAAATATTTAAACATTTGCTAGCTAGAATATTACTAAGAAAATATTAACCAAAATTATTTAGTAACAATAATTAATGAGAGAAAATAATAATAATAATATTAATAGGATTTTGGGAATAGATGATAATAGTAATAACAATAATATACAGTAAATGTTTCTAAATTTGTATAACAAAATTATTATATATAAATATATATACCCATGGGCTTAAGTCCGATACCATTAATACGCATATATATGAATAAAACTGTTGGGCTGTGAGCCCAGCCCAATATTGATCAACCCAAAATAATAAGACAGAACATTTTATAAAACTATAGCTATAATGGCTCAAACCCAGCCCAATATCTAATTAAAAGATAAAATCCAAATTTCAACTCGTCGGCCCACTAGCTAAGGCCAGCTGCTCCCAAACCCTAATTCTAAACACACAGAATAAAGTTTATACTTGTTGTTGGTCTTGAAGCCTAAAGATCCAATCCAATTGGTGTTTAAAACCTTAATGATCCCTCTCCATATGAGAGAGATGATCATCCAACATTTCAAAGGAAAATGTAAGAACTTGAGAGAAAGAGGAAGAAGAAGAATATAGAGAAAAAAGAGGCTCGAGTAGAGAGGGAAGGAGCTCACCTCGGTTGGGTGACCGCCTGCTTTGGAGATGGCATGGAGGATAGTAGGAGGTTCGACGGCGCTGAACAACGTAGATCGAGGAGAAGCTCGACATCGAGCACTGGCGGGGACAAGGCGTGGTCGTCGGAGATCGTTGGCACAGATCTAGAGGATCGAGGAGTCCGGAAGCAGGCAGTGCCAGAGCGACATCATCAGCAGTGCAAGCTCGACGTTGGAGGCAGCCGACGAGATATGTACAGATCCGGGACCGCGGTTGATGGTTCTGAGGCAGGTGAGTGGTTTTGGTATGTTGTGTGATGTTCTGTTGGTAGTTCATATGGTGGTGGTCATGGAGGCTGTAAGAAGGAAGCCGGGGACTGGGTCGAAGGATGGGGTGGCTATGTCCTCGTGATGACAGGGGAGTGGGGATGGTCGGGTTGTCGTTGGTGAGGAGTATGGCGTTGTGGAGTTGGAAAGGATGAAAGATGGTGACGATTGGTCGGATCTGCGGTGGTGATTTGGTGGTTTTGATAGGGCGGAGCCAGGTGGACTGGTGGTGGATGTGTGAGGAAAAAGTCGGGGTGGTGAAGTGTTGTTGGGGGAGGTGGTGTTTGACTGGAGAGACCGGTAATGGTGTCGTAGCGATGGGATCAGGGACGGTGGAGTTAGGGTGTGGAGTCGTCCGCCGGAGTTTTGGGTGGTCGGGATGATGATGCTGGTGCAATGGGTGTGGCGGAGAGGAAGGGTACCGACGGTGGTTTTTTTGTCAGAGAGAGAGTTAGAGAGGAAGAGGCGGAGTTCGCCGGAGTTGGGATGGGGTGACGCTGGTGGCGACGAGCACATCTTCGAAGTCCGACCGACGGAGCTCGGCGGCGAGCGGCGAGAACAGAGGTTGATAGCAGGAGAGAGAGAGTGTAGAATAATATTAATAAAATATTGGAAGTCCCAATATTTTAATAGGAAAATTGGAGTGTGCTCCAAGCCAAGTGGCAACTATATAAATTGTACTAGATCTAAGGACAATTGGTGAAGGCTACTTACTAACTAACCACTAACACTAACTATTCCATAACTAATCAGATATTTAGTAACTAAATTTTAATTAGAAGTAACTAACACTCAATTAAACTAACTAACCCATTAGTTAGCAACTAACCTATTAATTAGTAATTAATCAATAATTAAGACTAAACAATCAATTTAACTAACTGAATAATTAATTACTCTCTAGTCCAAATACATAGGCCTACAATCCAAGCCTAAGCTTGGTAGGCAAATAAAGAATTAAATAATAAAATGAAATAAAATCTACTATTTATTAGATAATAATAATTAAAATTAAATCAATAAAAATAATTCCGAAAATAATAACTTTGATATCAAAAACAAAATTTTAAATTTAAGAAAAAAATTTATAACTTCAAAAATTAGTTCAAAATTTTCAAAAGTAGAAATTCGAATTCTAAGTAGTTACACAATCTAAAACAATTCATAAACTAGATCATGGAAAGATAAAGGATTTAAGAAATCCAAGATAACTAATCAAGCACACTACTAATTATCTAACATGCACACTAACTATAACTATGGAAGTCATTAGACGGTGGAAGGATTCAAGCAGGATGTAAGTCAAGGGATCAATTGAAATAAAGACAAAGATCAATAACGTATCAAAACATGTGGAGGAGATTTTTAAGAGTAATCCTATTTGTGGATGATATGAATCTCTACTAACATTATTCTAATATCTAACTCCAACACTATTCGCAGTCCTACAGTAGTACGACTAACTTAAGTACCACTACAGGTTCACAATCTTTTGCGAAATTCGAGCTATATAGGCCACCATAAAAACTTGTCACGATCCGCTTCCACTTTTGGGATACGAGTACGTAACCAAGTCCAGCCTACGCCGCAGCATCGGCGATAGTACGCTGTCTATGATAACGTGGTCCACAACAAGAACGATATGCATATAACATTTACAGCTAAACCATCAAAGATAATATCAAATAGTTTTAATAATAAACTAAAAAACTATCAAAATAATCCACTATAACTTATAGTCTCGGGAACAAATTTGCAAGTAGAAAAGTAAACTAGAATCCAAAACTAAGACCACTAACTAATGAAAAGCATAAGAAAGAAAAAAAAAATGCTAATTTGTATCAGTACCGGAATCTGATATGTCAGCAATGCCAATGTCGCCAACATACGCACCGTAGACCTGAAGATAGGTGACACCGTCTAAAGTTGAAAAATAGTTATCTAGTCATGATTGGAGCAAGATTACCATAACACTACACTACATAATATATTATACAAGCATGAAGAAATAATAACAAGGAAGATAAACTATAGGCATGACATGATATGATAAGAAGAGTACAGTTATAACATGAGGACAACATGAAACTAGACTTGATGGAAGAAAATAAATAAACAATATAGCAATAAGAGATCACGGGTACTGTGTATTTTAGATACCAACATTTAACATGTGGTTGGGTTAGGAATCTGACAGTCAACACGTGAGGTGTATTGACTGAACAAACATTGTAATATGTTTTCTTGACCGAATAAACTTTGGGCTACACTTGGGTACCACATGTCTACTAGTCATATTCTTCCACCCGACTAACTCAAAAGTACATGTCAAACACGGTAAACATTAACAATACGATAAACAGTAAACATGATAAACAAAAAGTAAGAGATGAATATGTACATGTACTCTAACGATTCTAAGTCTCTTGTACAAATGGTAATCATGATGAATCTAGAACGACGACAACAAGAAGTTATAGTAAAAAGACGATAGAAAGATACATGCAGTACAAAATAAAGGTAATATAATGTCATAGTGAAACTTGTCTGATTTTCTAGAAAAACTATTTTCACAAGTCGCGGACAAAAGGAACTCTAATCTAGAAGCTATCAACCCATATCACACCATCGAACCACGATCCGTGCACGAAAACCACAAGTCAATTCTAAGATTCTAATTCTAAAATCATAGAATAAATGACTAATAAGTTAACCAATCTAATATTATTTAATTCTGAAATAAATTACTTTAAAATCTAATTTAACCTAATATTAACCTGAAATATAATCTAAATAAGAAATTTTGGCCATAGAAAGACACAGTTCCAATTTTGGAATCTATGGCACGCAAATCGCGGCATACCATTGACTAACTAGTCAAACTTTATGAACTCAGTGATTTGAGGGTGCATCTTGGTAGATTTCAGTGCCACAAGTGCATCAAAATTGACCGTGCCAGAAAATCACAATTTGGTCAAAAGTTACGCCGTTATGGCTAACCATGACCAAATCGATGAATCACTAGTCAAATTTGAGTTCAATAAAACAAATAAAATACTAAATGAATTTTTAAATTTCTCAAAAAATTATATGTTGTAGATATTCGTGTCAACTTTCCAAAACTTTAAACGGATCACAAAACGAAGTTCGGAATCTCCCAAAATTTGGAAAATAGCACGATGCATCAATTTTTGGACAACAAGCACTCAAATAAAACTCCAGAATTCATGTAAATAATTGCAGAAAATAAAATATATTTTTGGAAAGCTAACATCGATATGTTTCTAACAAAAGAACGCATGTGAGGTGGCATCGGAGTTGATCGAATCGTTTCGTGAAGTCGGAGGATCTCCAAGATCAAAGCACATGGGAGGCTGGAATAAATAATAAGGTTTACTGAGCCGCGGCTGGAATAAATATATACACACACACACATACACACACACACACACATATTAGTAGACAGGCGGTGGCTAGCTTGAGTCGCGACTCAGCTGCTATTTGGTGAGATCCTGGCAACACCCGCCCAGATCTAAGGGCCAGGGAGCAGTCCGACTTGGCTCACTGCTAACAAGAGCCATGGCTCCATAATAGGAAACTCAGCACAGTCAGCCCTGACTGCTAGGCTGCCTGTACGACTGATAGGTGGTCCAGAAGGCTGACTAGGATGGCTGACTGTGCCACTGACTGGACAAATGATTATTTAATTTCAAAAATTTATTTAAAAATCATTTTAACACTAAATAAATCAAAATAAATTGCAGAAAAACTCAGAAAAAATTTTAAAAATTCTAGAAAATATTTCTAAGTGTCTAGAACCTAAATAAAAATACTTTATCTCAAAATATCATCATGTGACCCTACAGTAAATCCTAAAAGTCTTCAAAAAATAAATTATATAGGTTTTTATTATCTAAAAATCTCAAAAAATTCTGGATATTTCCAGAACTAGAAAATATTTCTAGTCATCTAGAGCCCAAATAAATATAGTTGGTCCTGAAATACCCCCGAATGACCTTATAGTAAATCCTAAAACTTTTTAAAAATAAAAACCCTTGTTGAATACCTAAAAATATCCAAAAATTCTCAAAAAATGGGAAATAGATAAATAATATATCTAGGGTTATCTGGAGACCGTTATTTCCATAAGTGACCCGATAGTAGCAAACTGTACCTATAGACTTATGTAGGACCTCCTTGTGATTTTAAAACGAATTCTAAATAAAATTAAAATAATTCTATGAAGCAGGTGCTACATACTATCCCCCTTAAAAATTTTGTCCTAAAAAATTCAAACTTAGCATAATATATAAATATGTAACCTCTACAGAAAATCTAAAATAATTTCTAAACTAGATTATGGAAAGATAAAGGATTTAAGAAATCCAAGATAGCTAATCAAACACACTACTAATTATCTAACACGCACACTAACTATAATTATGGAAGGCTTTTAAGAAAACCTATTTAATTTACCTATACCTGCATAAAAAGGTCATTAGACGATGGAAGGATTCAAGCAGGATGCAAGTCAAGGGATAATTTGAAGTCAAAGACAAAGATCAATAATATATCAAAGCATGTAGAGGAGATCCTTAAGAGTCTAATCCTATTGGTTAATGATATGAACCTCTCCTAACATTATTCTAATATATAACTCCAACTCTATTCGCAGGCCCACAGTAGTACGACTAACTTAAGTACTAGCACAGGTTCGTTATCTTTTACGAAATTCGACCTGCATGGGCCACCATAAAAACTTGTCATGATCTTCTCCCACTTTTGGGATACGAGTATGTAGCCAAATCCAGCCTACATCACAGCATCGGCCGTAGTACACTGTCTATGATAACGTGGTCCACAACAAGAATAATATGCACATAACATCCACAGCTAAACCATCAAAGATGATATCTAATAGTCTCAATAATAAACTAAAGAAAACTGTCAAAATAATCCACTACAACTCATAGTCTCGTGAACAAACCCGCTAGCAGAAAATTAAAATAGAATCCAAAACTATGATCACTAACAATAGAAAAGCATAAAAAATGCTAATTCGCATCAGTACCAGAATCTGATATGTTAGCAATGCCAATGTTGCCAATATACGCACCGTAGGCCTCGAGACATGTGACATCGTCTGAAGCTAAAAAATATTATCTAGTCAGGATTGGAACAAGATCACCATAACACTACACTACATAATATATTATAAAAGCATGAAAAAATAATAACAAGAACGATAAACTATAGGCATGACATGATATGATAAGAAGAGTACAGCTATAACATGAGAACAATATGAAACTTGACTCGATGGAAGAAAATAAATAAATAATATAGCAATAAGAGATCACATGTACTATGTTTTTGGAATATCAACGTTCAATATATGGTTGGGTTAGAAATCGGACAGTCAACACGTGAGGTGTATTGACTGAACAAACATTGTAAGACGATTTCTTGACCGAATAAAATTTGGGCTATACTAGGGTACCACATGTCTACTAGTCGTATTCTTCTATCCAACTAACTCACAAGTACATATCCAACATGGAAAACATTAACAATACGATAAACAGTAAACATGATAAATAAAAAGAAAGAGATGAACATATACATGTACTCTAACGATTCTAACTCTCATGTACAAGCGGTAATCATAATGAATCTAGAATGATGACAACAAGAAATAATAGTGAAAAGATGATAGAAAGATACATACAGTACAAAATAAAGGTAATATAATATCATAGTAAAACTTTCCTGATTTTATGGACAAATAGTTTTCACAAGTCGAGAACGAAAGAAACTCTGACCTAGAAGCTATCAACCCATATCACACCATCGTACCATGAACCATGCACGAAAACCATAAGTCTATTCTAAGATTCTAATTCTAAAATTATGGAATAATGTCATAGTAGAATGTATTTTTTTATATTAAAGCATACTTGATTTTGTTTTGGAGTATCTTTATTTTTGAGTTGTTTGTCTGATCTGATGAATGTATTATTTTTTGCTTCAATTTTTTAATAAGAATTAGATTTTATTATTTTGGTTGAAGATATTGTAATTTTAGAAATGTGGTTAAAAGGAATTAGCTTACATTTTTTTCTCTAGCATGTGCAAATTAGCTTATACTTACGGATTAAATAGTCATGACTTGGCTTCTTATATTAATACAAGGGGATCAAGTAATGAGGAATGTGGTTAAAGAATTTTGTAATTTTATTAATGACACAACAATCGTAACCGACTTATAGTTAGTAATAATTTTATTAATGACCCAACTTTAGTGACTGACTTAATTATTAGTTACCAATAATTATTAATGACCTTACAAAGTAACTGACTTATTAGTTGTTAATAGATATTAAATACTTTTTTTATATTGAAAGATAAATACTTATCAATATGGCATGTCTAATTATAGTGATAGATTTAAGGATTCGTCTGTCACTAGTAATATTAGCGTCGCTCGTAGTAGTAACTGACGCTAACTCTGTTACTTATATAATTAGTGTTGGAAACGAAGAGCAAAAATATTCCCCCAAATCAGAGAGCCCTGCGAAAGAGCCGAGCAAAAGCACACAAACCAAATACACCAAACACAAATCGCAGACACAAAGACTTTTAGGTAAAAAACCTAGATTGGAAAAACTACAGGACGATTGGAGTCCAACCCTGAAGAACCTCCACTAATGGAATAAAGATAATACACCCTCTATAAGCTCCTTCCGGTCCAAAAGGATCACCACAACTCACTTGAACGAAGAAAATTTGATTGTAGACTCCGAACAAGAGATGTCATAAAATTATTCGAAGTGATCTCTCTTTCAAAATAGTCTTCAATCCTTTCTCTCCCTCAAATTGTAAAGCACTCTTGCTTCATTTTTTGAGATATATTTTAGGGTAAGAAAACACCTAGTATATATATCCTCAAACCTACAAATAAATGAGTTATTCTACTATATGTAGGAATACTCAATCTAAATCATTATTGTATTTCTATTATATATTGAAATACTCAATCCAACTCCATTGATATATTCCTACTATATATAGAAAAATCCAATCCAAATCTATTTAAATATTTCTATTATATATAGGAATACCCAATCTGACTCTGGGATATTTTCCATATAGGTTGGGAACCCCACCCACTCCAACAAATCTTTCCTTTCACAACTATGTGAAGGAGGTCATCATCCCGACGATCCTTATGTAGTACTCGAACATTCCCCTTGGAAGAACCTTTGTGAACATATCTGCTCCATTGTCATCTGTATGAATCTTCTCAAGCATCGCATCCTTCTTCTCAACCACATCTCGTATCCAATGATACTAAATCTCAATGACGTGCTTGGACCGACTATGAAATGTCTGGTTCTTCACACACTTTGGCTATCGTAAAGCAAAGTATACTGCCCTTGCTTTAGCCCCACTTTCTACAGCAGCTTCTTCATCCACAAATCCTTGCAAGCCTCCGTCGCCGCAATGTACTCTACCTCTGTCGTCGAAAGGCCTACACATTTTTGCAATCGTGATTGCCATAATACCGCTTCACCAGCAAACATCATCACATAGCTCGAAGTCGACCGCTTCGTGTCTACATCTTTAGCCGTATTAGCATCGGTATATCCAACCAGCTTTGGCTCATCACCACCAAAAAAAAGTATTCAATTACCAGTGCCCTAAAGGTATCGTAGGATCCACTTGACCGCACTCCAATATACCCTTCTAAGATTGGAAAGATACCTGCTAACTGTGCCAACTACGTGAGCGATGTCTGGCCTCGTACACACCATAACATGAGACTTCCCACAGCTGAGACATATGAAACCCGCTCCATATCTTTTTTCTTATCCTCGGTAGATAGATACTACTCCTCAGTAAACTTAAAGTGAGTCACAAGGAGGTTACTCACTTTCTTCGACCCGTCCATCTCGAAATGCTGAAGTACCCGATAAATGTACTTCTTTTGGGACAAGTGTAGTAGCTTAGACTTTGTCTCTCGGCTGATCTCCACCGCAAAAATAGTCTTCATTGTGCCCAAATTCTTTATAGAGAAGGCAATGCCCAGTTGGTGCTTCAGCTCCGCAATCCTAGTGGTATTCCGACCCACCAGTAGCATAGCATCAACATAAAATAGTAAAATAATGAAATCATCCTTCATAAAGTACCTGATGAATATACACAGTTGTCCGGCATCGTTCGTACATAACCATGCTATAACCCTACTGTTCCAAAATAAATGAGATTTAGAATTATTTTTAGTATTTTATTATTTTTTAAATTATTTTTAGAATATTTTATTCAAATTTATTTAGTAAGTTTTAATTAAATTGTTTATTTAAATGACTTTCTGTTTATTTGCTATGATATATCTTAAAGTTATTTGTTAAGCTAATCATATATGTACTAATTTAGACTAATTATTAGGATTAATTAATATTTTTGGATTAAATTAATTACTATTACTAGTTGGAATTATTTTAAGTTTTATTAGCGATACTTTTCTAATGTGGCAATATCAGATTTGTAATTATTTAAGTTTGGATTGGTTATTTAGGAAATCCAATGTGGAATGCTGAGTCACATGACTTGGTGAGAACATTTTGGAATCATCATAAACTAATTAGGATTAATGTTGATTAATCAGGATTAGTCTGGAACATTCTAGAAATATTCTCGTAGCCCATGTGCCTAGAGATTCTAGGACTTTCCTAATGAGGCTATAAATAGTCACCATTATTGTTGATTATTCATTCTAAGTATTACTCCTAATGGTCCTAATGATCGTGTCCCACCGTATCTATATCAATTTCATTGATTCCTTTCTTTACAATTACATTTCCCCAACACGGACATTCCCCGTGTCTATCCCCACCCAGCCGTGTCCTATATCCCCTGACACAAGAGTACATCCAAAACCTGTTCCTCTACTGTGTCCCCCGATACGATACGGTACAGAAACCTCAAACCCTAGATTTACTCGGCCCGTCGTGTCCGGCCGTCCCTTCGTTGGAGAGTTCTGCTTCGTTGCTACCTCAACATCATCTGGAGTCACCGCCTCGCCATGCCACGTCCGACCCGTCTTGCTGAGGTTCTCCGTCTGCCTTTACGTCGCTGCTGCCCGCCGGAGTTCGCTACCGCCTGATCTGGACCGCCGTGTCCAGATTTAGTTGCCTCGAGTCCGTCGCATGGATACGACCAAGCCAAAGCCCCACCAATCGTCATATCTATGTCGTCGTACCACCAGGGCCATCGGATCTGGTCTATCGTAGTCGTCGTACTCCGATCTATGTGGCTGCCCTTGAGATCGATGACTGGAGCCACCGGATCTGTCAGCAACACCATCGTGGTCACCGTCGATCCACCTCTCCAGCTATAGACCATATCTATGCAGTCGTCTATAGCACCTTGAACTACCAGAACGACCTTGCCGTCGACTGATCCTATTGACGCTACTATCGTGTTGCCGAGCGCCACCATACTCGAAGTCGTCGCCACTGTCAGATCTCCTCGCTGCTGGTCCAAGGTGGGTCTCTCGAGCTCCTCTCATCCTTCATGTCCTTCGACTGCTACTTCTTATTCTTCTTCTCCTTCTTTGAAATATGATGCAAGTGAGTGGGAGGCTGGAGATTAGGGTTTTTTGTTTGGTGGCGACAGAAATGAAAGGAGAGATATTAGGGTTTATAAGTGGAGTGAGTGAGAGAGGAGGGAGAAGGATTTGGGGTTTCTCATCGGTGCTGCGTGAATGAAATAGTGCGAGAGAGAGAGTGTGTGTTAAATAAAGAAAAAAAAGTTAGGTGTAGTGTTCGGCTGCTATGAGTAAGTGTTTAAGAAGAGAGAGAAGTAAGTGTTTGTGTTAGGGTTAGAAAGTGTAGCTGGGCCGGTCAATGGGCTACAGAAAAGAAAAGAAAAATAGCAGCAACAGTGTGGTCTCTGGGCCTATGTGGGCCGGGCTGGCGTGAAAAGGAAAAAAGAAAGGAAAATAGAAATAGGGTTTGGGACACTGGGCTTGAGGGTTTTGGGCTGAGTAGTTTGACTGGATTTTTGATAATGTTATTAATATTATTCTTATTAGTATTATGATTATTGTTGTTACTATTATTATTATTATCATTATCATTATATATGTAGTCATTATTGCTATTATTATTATTATTATTATTGTTATTATTATTATTATTATTATTATTATTATTATTATTATTATTATTATTTTGTAATATTTTAGATAGAAAATATTTTCATAACGTAGTTATTAAATATTATATTAAATACTATTTTGCTAATGTTTTGCTAAAATATTTTTATAATTTGCTACGGTTATTAATGTACTAGTAGTTACAAATATTTTGCTAGTATTATTGCTAGTATCTATATAATATTTTTTCAGTAGGAATATTCCTAAATAATTATTTATCTAACTAAAATTATTTTCAAGTTCTAGTTATGTCACCCCCATTTCCTGTATTTCGTATTTGTACTCGTAATTTGATTTTTGGCACGTATTTTATTTTCTCGACTTGCGGATTTTGGTTTCTCGTAAATGGGTTTGGACCATGGCTTGGTTTTATTTTGTGGAGTTGGTTTGGTTTGGTTTGGTTCATCATGAGTGGAACACCTTAGCCTATTCTCCACCTCCATTCCATCACAACCACCCTCATTAAAACCTACCAACCTTTTCTCTCTCCTCCATAACTCCATTAATTTCTTACAACTTCTTCTTCTTCCTTCTTCCACACAACTCCCCAACCCATAGGCAAGTGCACCTTGCCATCAAATAAGCACCACTTTTTATTTGTCCATTAACTAGATTAGGCCATAGAGAACAACTTTAGAACTTGACATTTTATGATTTGGAGCTTTCATTTTTCTAGATCTAGGTTTTAACCATTTTCAAAAATCCTTGGTTTTTGATCCATTAAACTTCAATTTTTGCATGTTTTGATGCTTCCATGTGGAAGAGAATTCGATTTTACTCAAGTTAAAACTTTGAAAATCTAGATTTGGTTTTGATTTGGCTAAGTTATGAAGATTTGAAGTTTTTGGTGTTCTTGAGGAGTTCATCTCAGCCTTGGTGAAGGCTCTCGGCCAGTGCTCTTTAGCACTTGACCGTTTGCGCACCCCGGCCTGTGCTCTTTAGCGCATGGCCGATTGCGCATAGGCTCAGCCAGTGCTTTGCACTGCGCTGGATTGCACTGGCGCAAGCTAGCCATGCGCAAGCCAGCCATGCGCAAAGTAACCCCTGCGCACTCGACCATTGCGCAGTCCATACTCTGTGCAGTCTATCCTTGCGCAATCCTCCTTTGCACAATCCAATTGATGCGCAAGGCATCCCCTGTGCCCCTTTAACCCTGTGCCCCTTGACCCCCTGCGCAGTCTACCCTTGCGCAAGGTAACCCTTGCGCAAGGCAACTCTTGCGCAGCTCTTCCATGCGCAGTACATACCCTGCGCAGCCCAACCCCTGACCCCCTTGCACAACCTACTTGTCTATGATGAATTGTTATTTCTTTAAGCTTGGCTCTTCTATAGTCCTATATATTGGTATTTTATTAGATATTTTACGTCCATTTTATATCCTTACGCCTTTTGTCACGAACTAATTTTTACTTAATATGTTTGGAATGACTACTGTACATGGCATGGTATGACAAGGAACTAGCATAACACGACAGTGACCCGTAGTGGTGCACTCCTGACATGACCAACCTGACATGATAGTAGCCCGTCGTGGCGCACTCCTGACAGTACCCTGACATGATTTATCGTGATAACTTGATAGTGGCCCGTGGCGGCGCACTCCTGACTTGACTTGACTTGTAACTTGTAACTTGACTCGTATAATCAACTTAACACTGTGGGTGTTCCTGCTTGCTTGCTTGTACAATCCACTTGTCTTGTCTTGCATCATGTCTAGGACGTGACTTCCTGGGTACCACGGCCAGGGACTCGCGCTAAATGGGATTAGGCTAATGATTATATCAAACTAGAATATAGAGAATTCCCAGTCACAGGCAATCTCGTTATCTGGACGCTTTAATGGACTTGTAGCTTACCGACGAGTAGAGCACATTTCCAGCACACTGTCATGTGTTGCACCCTCTAAGTCACCTAAGGGTACATTTGTCTCCCGGGCAATGTACCCACCTATAACTCTCAACCCGCGGAAGGATAACTGGATAGTCTGTAGGGCTTGGGACTGGGAGTTTCTCACTTGCATCTTGTTAGTAATTAAGGCTTGTGATAACCCTAGTTAGTTAAAGTAGTAAGCCGTAGTAATTGCTTGGCCGCTTGTGAATGCATGATGTCCAGCCTTGTCTAAGTCTTGTCTAGCTCCAGTACCTGCTATCTCCTGAGCATGTTTGTTTTTCTTATCTTAACGATAAATGAGTAGAGACAATGAGCTATTCAGGCGAAGGGTTACAACCCCGGTCCTTGTCTGGTTTAAGGATTGTAACCTGGCTCCCGGAATGGTTCCACATCCCTAGTCGTTTATCACTCTGTGTACTTTTATTACTTGTACTTTCCTTTTATTCTTTATGTTCTGATATGCTGGCTTTTGTTCTTATTTGTGGCCTCCTTGTGGCACTTGCTCTTTCTGGGGTTTGACTCAGCTGGTTTTGTGTGGCCAGATTTCGGAGCAGCTCCCGAGGATCTACCAAACTTCCAGTCCAATGGTGAATACTAGAAGGAACCAGGGCTACGAGTGGGTTTTCCCTTTTTGATTCACCCACTTATATGTAAATTTATTCTTTTGAGGTGTTTGCCGACGAGCACCTGTTAGCTCGATGCACATTTACTTACTGTCTGCCTACGGGCTGTAAACATGATTAACAAATCCTAGGGTTAATCATGTATGACTGAACTCTTGCTAGTCCTATCATTTTGTACGACTAGCTTCATGATCATCCAATATGTAATATTTGGGACGCCTTATATATATATATATATATTTGATGCTCTAATATCTTGTAACTCTATTAATTGCTTGAGATTGAGGTAATAGGCTTGACCTTAAGAGACTGCTGGCTTGTAGTAAACCCTCATATCTAGACAGCCGTGACCGTATAGTTGAGATGTATTCTATTTTAATATACGTAGCTGGCTATGTCTGCCCCCGCTCTCCAGTATTCTGGTTCTGGGGCGTGACATGGTTTAAGTGGTGGCCCATGCAGGTCTTATCAATCAAGAAATGTGAGGGTTTACCGAATAGATGTCTCAATCAATATTCGCCCTTGATCTCTGCTCGTATCTTCAAATCCCTGAGATTCTTGACCTGATCACATGCTTGTATCATTGATCTGTCCTGGTCCTTTTCTTACTTTTCCCTATGTCGTCTTCTTCAGCGGCATTGCTCCCGGACCTGCCAACCAGCCAGAAGAAGCTCAGCAAGCACCCCAGCGCCAGGAAGATCAAGCTCAGCACTCTGGAGTAGCCTCTCGAGTTATGCTTCCCGGAGGCTCGGAACCTCCAGTTCAGGCAGCTCCGCCTGTTCTACCAGCTAGACAGGATGACGAACCTTTGGTAGGGCTTATCAGAGAACTGCTTGCATCCCAAGATCGTCGAGGCGACGCCTTGTACCAGGAAGTTCATGATGCACTAAACCGAGGAGGTCCCCAAGGGAATCAGGCGGCCAACAGTTTCAAGCGCTTGAACCCTCCCTTCTTTGACGGCAGTGAAGATGCGATTGCCGCGGACGCTTGGCTTCAGGATACCGAGGTGGTCCTGGAAGTAGCTAAGACACTTGAAAATGAGAAAGTGGCGGTGGTACGCCTACAGTTGTTAGACTTGGCTCGCGATTGGTGGGCAGCTCAGGCCATGGGGTTAGCGGCACCAGTCACTTGGGCGACGTTCAGAGAGAGGTTCCAGACAAAGTACTTTGATGCGGTGGCACGGTACGACCTGCAGACCAGATTCACCAACTTGAAGCAAGGAGGCAGGACGGTCGATGGCTATGCGATCGAGTTTTCCAGGCTGAGTAGGTTCGCCCCCACTTTGGTGGCGACCGAGTTCGATAGGGCTCAGCGGTTCCAGCAAGGGCTGCACTTAGAGATATTATTGGCTGTGGAGCAGTTCGAGCACCAGACGTTCGATGCAGTGTTGAAGGCAGCAAGGAGGCATAAGTATACCTCTCGGAGAATTGTGGACAGCTAGGGGTATAACCATTGGAACTCCGAGACGGGCGGCCTCAGTGACGTCGGTTCAGCATTCAACCCCGATGTACCCGCAGCAGCAGAAGCAGAAGCAGTCTTCTGTGGTGGGATGTTCTCATTGCGGGAAGCCGGGCCATGTAGTGGCAGAGTGTCGTAGGGCACAGGGATTGTGCCTTGCTTGTGGAGGAGCAGACCACCAGATAGGGACCTGCCCGAATAGGGGAGGTCCATCATCATCCAACCTTTCTAATTTTTCGGTGAGAGGACCAGCCCCAGTTCCAGTCCAGCAACAGCATTACCCGAGGCCATTGTTGCCTCAGGCCCAGGCCTTTCAGCAGCAGAACCAGCAGCAGTTCACCCAGGCTCCAGCACAGAACCGACAGAGGGGTTTCCAGCAGAGGGGACCCGCAGCTAGAGGTCAGGCTATGATGATGACCATGGAAGAAGAAGTTGCACCAGGTGAGGTAGTGGCAGGTACTATTCTCGTCAACACTTTTCCAGCATCTGTATTATTTGATTCTGGTGTATCACATTCATTCATGTTTGCACGATTCGCGACACGGATAGGATTGGAGCCCGAGTCATTATCAATGAGGCTCAATATACTTACTGGTAATGGTCTTGTGGGAGTAGATCGAGTGTTTTCCTCGTGTCGGATCGTAGTTAGCGGTAGAGAGTTCCCCGCTAGGCTCATAGAGTTCCCTATGGCAGACTATGATGTAGTCCTAGGCATGGATTGGTTGAGGAACTATTATGCTAGGATAGACTGCCATGTTGGCAGAGTTGTCTTTAGTATTCCCGGAGAGCCCGAGTTTTCATTTTCTAGAGGCACAGTAGAGCCATCTCCCCCAGTATTGCGGATGGCAGTAGCAGCAGTGCAGTTGCCCCGGATAGTTGAAGAGTTTCCAGATGTCTTCCCAGAGGAACTTCCAGGGATGCCACCAGAGCGGAAGATCGAGTTCACCATTGACTTGATTCCCGGGACAACACCAGTATCAGAGCGAGTCTACAGAATGGCGCCTTCAGAGTTGGAGATTTTGTACAAGATGATTGAAGAACTTAGAACCAAGGGATTCATTCGTGCTAGTGGATCGTCTTGGAGAGCCCCGATGCTTCTTGTGAAAAAGAAGGATGGTACGTCTAGGCTATGTGTTGATTATCGTACCTTGAACTCAGTGACAATCAAGAACAGATACCCTCTCCCGAGGATAGATGACTTGTTTGATCAACTCAAGGGGGCTTCAGTTTTCTTGAAGATAGACTTGCGGTCAGGATACCACTAGATCAGAGTCAGAGAGCAGGACATCCCGAAGACGGCGTTCAGATCTAGGTACGGGCATTGGGAGTTTCTAGTTATGCCCTTTGGAGCGACCAATGCGCCGGCAGTGTTCATGGACCTCATGAACCGTATTTTCATGCCTTACTTGGATCAGTTTGTGATAGTGTTCCTTGATGAAATCCTGGTCTACAGCAAGAGTGAAGCAGAGCAAGAGCAGCATCTCAGAGTTGTCCTCCAGATTCTCAGAGAGCACCAGTTGTACGCCAAGTTCAGTAAATACGAGTTCTGGCTCGATCGCATTTCTTAGTTGGGTCACATCATTACCAGAGGAGGAGTGGAAGTGGATCTCCAGAAGATTGTGGCTATTGAGGCATGGCCAGTACCCAGCTCAGTGGCAGAAGTTTGCAGCTTTCTTGGATTGGCCGGCTACTACCGGCGGTTCGTCTCTAATTTTGCAAGGATTTCAGCGCCGATGACCCAGTTGACCCACAAGGATGTGCCGTTCGTTTGGACAGCAGAATGTCAGGAATCATTTGAGAAGTTGAAGTGAGGTTTGATAACGGCTCCCATTCTCACCCTTCCAGATGGGACCGGAGGATTCACAGTTTATTACGACGCTTCAGGCAGAGGATTGGGATGTGTTTTGATGCAGCGTGGGAAGGTAATTGCTTATGCGTCACGTCAACTCCGTGATCATGAAAAGAATTACCCGATCCACGACTTGGAGCTAGCAGTAGTGTTTGCACTTAAGTTGTGGAGGCACTACTTGTACGGAGACAGAATGGAGATATTTATTGATCATAAGAGCCTGAAGTATGTTTTCACCCAGAAGGATCTTAATATGCGGCAGAGAAGATGGCTCGAGCTACTGGTGGACTACGATGTGGATTTGCAGTATCATCTAGGGAAGGCCAACGTTGTAGCAGATGCGTTGAGCCGGAGAGCCGGAGTTTATTTCCTGACGGCGCAACCAGAGTTATTGTCGGATCTTCAGAAGATGGAAATTGAAGTGGTTCTTCCTTCCAATGTGGCCCTGATAGCCAGCCTACAGATTCAGTCCACCATAGTTGAGAGGATCCGGACCGCACAGTTAACAGATTCCAAGATTCAGCGGCTCAGAGCAGAGTGCGAGGCAGGAAGAAGGCCAGAGTTATGTATTCATGAGGATGGTACGCTTCGACACGGCATGCGTCTTTATGTACCCAGTGGAGATATCAGACAGAAAGTCATGGCAGAGGCTCACAGTTCACAGTATTCCATCCACCCAGGCAGCACGAAGATATACCGAGATATTCGTCAACACTTTTGGTGGAATGGTATAAAGAGGGAGATAGCCCGGTATGTCTCTCGATGTTTGGTTTGCCAACAAGTCAAGGCTGAACATCAGAGGCCAGCTGGACTTCTTCAACCTTTACCGATCCCAGAATAGAAATGGAAACACATAACCATGGATTTCGTGACTGGGTTACCCAGATCTCCGGCAGGCAGAGATGCTATTTGGGTCATTGCAGACAGGCTTACCAAGGTGGCACACTTTCTTCCATTTAGAGTTGGACAGTCGACGGCGCAGCTAGCAGAGATGTATCTCAGGCAGATCGTCCGACTTCACGGAGTGCCAGTCAGCATAGTATCAGACAGGGATACGAGATTCACATCGCACTTCTGGCGCAGTCTTCATCAAAGTTTGGGGACTCGTCTCAAGTTCAGCTCAGCATATCATCCGCAGACAGATGGGCAGTCAGAGCGTACTATACAAACTCTCGAAGATATGTTGCGGTCATGTACCCTTGACTTCGGTGGTTCGTGGGAGGATCACCTGCACCTGGTGGAATTCTCGTACAACAATAGTTTCCAGGCCAGTATCCAGATGGCACCCTTCGAGGCTCTGTATGGTAGAAAGTGTAGATCCCCGTTAGCATGGGATGATGTCGGAGAGAGGCAGATGCTCGGTCCAGAACTGATTTCTTAGACGGTTGAAGTGGTCAGGAAAGTCAGAGATCACCTCCGAGTTGCTCAGGATCGCCAGCGCCATTGGGCCGATGCTCAGCGTCCCTTAGAATTTGCCGTCAGCGACCATATATTCCTTAGGATCTTGCCTACCCGCGACGTCATTCGTTTTGGCGTGCGGGGAAAGCTTAGTCCTAGTTATATAGGGCCGTTCGATATTCTGGAGCGAGTAGGCGATGTGTCCTATCGTCTCGCTCTTCCGTCGTCGCTAAGTGAGGTACATGATATATTCCATGTATCCCAATTAAGACGGTACATCCCGAACCCGAGCCATATCCTAGATCATTCGAAATTGGTTGTTGGTACCAACCTTTCGTATGAGGAGAGGCCCGTGTCTATTTTGGACCGGAGGGAAAAGACGCTCAAGAACAAGACTATTAACTTAGTCCGTGTTGCTTGGGGTCATCACTCTCTAGGTGAGTCAACATGGGAGCGTGAGGACGACATCCGATCGCGATACCCCTACCTGTTTGACTCGTAAGGTATAATGTCTTCCTTGTGCCTTACGCTTTCCCTTCCTTGCTTGCATTGTATGATTGTATGATTGAACTGCTTAGTGTAGCTTGTTTGTGCTTAGTATGGCTTGTCGTGGCAATCTCTAGCTCCTTGATTAAATTCCGAGGACGGAATTCTTTGAAGGTGGGTAGAGTTGTCACCCCCATTTCCTGTATTTCGTATTTGTACTCGTAATTTGATTTTTGGCACGTATTTTATTTTCTCGACTTGCGGATTTTGGTTTCTCGTAAATGGGTTTGGACCATGGCTTGGTTTTATTTTGTGGAGTTAGTTTGGTTTGGTTTGGTTCATCATGAGTGGAACACCTTAGCTTATTCTCCACCTCCATTCCATCACAACCACCCTCATTAAAACCTACCAACCTTTTCTCTCTCCTCCATAACTACATTAATTTCTTACAACTTCTTCTTCTTCCTTCTTCCACACAACTCTCCAACCCATAGGCAAGTGCACCTTGCCATCAAATAAGCACCACTTTTTATTTGTCCATTAACTAGATTAGTCCATGGAGAACAACTTTAGAACTTGACATTTTGTGATTTGGAGCTTTCATTTTTCTAGATCTATGTTTTAACCATTTTCGAAAATCCTTAGTTTTGATCCATTAAACTTCGATTTTTGCATGTTTTGATGCTTCCATGTGGAAGAGAATTCGATTTTACTCAAGTTAGAACTTTAAAAATCTAGATTTGGTTTTGATTTGGCTAAGTTATGAAGATTTGAAGTTTTTGGTGTTCTTGAGGAGTTCATCTCAGCCTTGGTGAAGGCTCTCGGCCAGTGCTCTTTAGCACTTGACCGTTTGCGCACCCTGGCCTGTGCTCTTTAGCGCATGGCCGATTGTGTATAGGCTCAGCCAGTGCTTTGCGCTGCGCTGGATTGCGCTGGCGCAAGCTAGCCATGCGCAAGCCAGCCATGCACAAAGTAACCCCTGCGCACTCGACCATTGCGCAGTCCATACTCTGTGCAGTCTACCCTTGCGCAATCCTTCCTAGCGCAATCCTATTGATGCGCAAGGCATCCCCTGTGCCCCTTTAACCCTGTGCCCCTTGACCCCCTGCGCAGTCTACCCTTGCGCAAGGTAACCCTTGCGCAAGGCAACTCTTGCGCAGCTCTTCCATGCGCAGTACATACCCTGCGCAGCCCAACCCCTGACCCCCTTACACAACCTACTTGTCTATGATGAATTGTTATTTCTTTAAGCTTGGCTCTTCTATAGTCCTATATATATTGGTATTTTATTAGATATTTTACGTCCATTTTATATCCTTACGCCTTTTGTCACGAACTGATTTTTACTTAATATGTTTGGAATGACTACTGTACATGGCATTGTATGACAAGGAACTAGCATAACACGACAGTAACCCGTAGTAGTGCACTTCTGACATGACCAACCTGACATGATAGTAGCCCGTCGTGGCGCACTCCTGACAGTACCCTGACACGATTTATCGTGATAACTTGATAGTGGCCCGTGGCGGCGCACTCCT
Organism: Iris pallida; assembly: GCA_029216955.1. Taxonomy (NCBI): domain Eukaryota; kingdom Viridiplantae; phylum Streptophyta; class Magnoliopsida; order Asparagales; family Iridaceae; genus Iris; species Iris pallida. The sequence continues at coordinate 5,357,708 of JANAVB010044815.1, read as the reverse complement.
GACTTGACTTGACTTATAACTTGTAACTTGACTCATATAATCAACTTAACACTGTGAGTGTTCCTGCTTGCTTGTTTGTACAATCCACTTGTCTTGTCTTGCATCATGTCTAGGACGTGACTTCCTGGGTACCACGGCCAGGGACTCGCGCTAAATGGGATTAGGCTAATGATTATATCAAACTAGAACATGGAGAATTCCCAGTCACAGGCAATCTCGTTATCTGGGCGCTTTAATGGACTTGTAGCTTACCGACGAGTAGAGCACATTTCCAGCACACTGTCATGTGTTGCACCCTCTAAGTCACCTAAGGGTACATTTATCTCCCGGGCAATGTACCCACCTATAACTCTCAACCCGCGGAAGGATAACTGGATAGTCTGCAGGGCTTGGGACTGGGAGTTTCTCACTTGCATCTTGTTAGTAATTAAGGCTTGTGATAACCCTAGTTAGTTAAAGTAGTAAGCCGTAGTAATTGCTTGGCCGCTTGTGAATGCATGATGTCCAGCCTTGTCTAAGTCTTGTCTAGCTCCAGTACCTACTATCTCTTGAGCATGTTTGTTTTCCTTATCTTAACGATAAATGAGTAGAGACAATGAGCTATTCAGGCGAAGGGTGACAACCCCGGTCCTTGTCTGGTTTAAGGATTGTAACCTGGCTCCCGGAATGGTTCTACGTCCCTAGTCGTTTATCGCTCTGTGTACTTTTATTACTTGTACTTTCTTTTTATTCTTTATGTTCTGATATGCTGGCTTTTGTTCTTATTTGTGGCCTCCTTGTGGCACTTGCTCTTTCTGGGGTTTGACCCAGCTGGTTTTGTGTGGCCAGATTTCGGAGCAGCTCCCGAGGATCTACCAAGCTTCCAGCCCAATGGTGAACACTAGAAGGAACCAGGGCTACGAGTGGGTTTTCCCTTTTTGATTCACCCACTTATATGTAAATTTATTCTTTTGAGGCGTTTACCGACGAGCACCTGTTAGCTCGATGCACATTTACTTACTGTCTGCCTACGGGCTGTAAACATGATTAACAAATCCTAGGGTTGATCATGTATGACTGAACTCTTGCTAGTCCTATCATTTTGTACGACTAGCTTCATGATCATCCAATATGTAATATTTGGGACGCCTTATATATATATATATATATATATATATATATATATATATATATATATATATATATATATATATATATATATATATTTGATGCTCTAATATCTTGTAACTCTGTTAATTGCTTGAGATTGAGACAATAGGCTTGACCTTAAGAGACTGCTGGCTTGTAGTAAACCCTCATATCTAGACAGCCGTGACCGTATAGTTGAGATGTATTCTATTTCGATATACGTAGCTGGCTATGTCTGCCCCCGCTCTCCAGTATTCTGGTTCTGGAGCGTGACAAGTTATTATTTAAATATTATTATTTTTTAAAATTATTTTCTTACTAGTTAGTATACATATATTTGTCTTTATAGATAGTTAGTGATAGTTAGATAGGGAGATGCCATTGATTAGATTCTAACCTATTCTAGGTGGACATATAGACATATTTGATCTTCCAGGGCAAGGCAATTACTTCTATGACTTTGTTGCATTTACTTCAAGTGGTGTCATGTTTCATGTTGGACACATTATTTACACAACTTAATCACGTATTTTTGGTTATAGTACTTATCATGTTCTTGATCTTGTACTTTCATCTTGGGGAGGGAAAATACTACGGATATGTGACCAAAGTCCAACCTAGGTGTTCATGTGGATAGCCTAATCACACACCCATATACGTGTAATTAAGTTGTACCTTGTACTTGTTCTTTATTCATGATCTATGTCCATGCGATCACATATTTCGTCTGCATTTTAAATCACGAGTCATGATCTTCTTGTTTCATGTTTCATTAGGTTAGTCATGTTTTATTGCATCTTCACTTGTGCATGTGTTGTACTTGTTATACTGTTGTAGATTGTACTTTGCTCCTTTTCTGACTAGATTGTTGACATATTAGACCTGGACAAGAGGATTGTGATAGAACGGATGACGACTCCTCGAGGATGTTAGAAGACCAGATGCAAATATTTTTAATGTATTAGATAGTTTCAACGAGACAGATGTACTATTATTTTCTTCTGGATTTAGTAACCGAATTTGTCTCTGGAGGTTTGATATGTATGATGTACTAAAAAGATATAGTGATATGTGATCGTATGAGTGTATACTAGATTGTTTTTGTTTACTAGATCTATGATTAAGCTTAGGATTAATATCATGATCATTCGACAATTTATGAGGTTTTAGACAGCTTACTACCTTATTCGCAACAACGTAGGCTAGGCGTGTCCGACTCGTATCCAGAAAACTGGGAGCGGGTCGTGACATATTTTTAGTGGTGGCCCATGCAGGTCTCGTCTCATCCTAATGGTACTTAGGCTTTAGAGTATTATTGGAAAATCTGCTAAAATAAGGATGCTCAATCACAAATTAAGACGATTGTATGATTATATGTATATATGTATCTACTGTCTGTGCTATTGTTCATAGATGGCTAAAAGTGATATTCCCCAGTTTTGGAGGATTATCTTTTCCTATTAGTTTTTAAAATTCTTTATGGACAAGGCCAATTACTCTTTTAGAAATTTTGACTCATCTTTTAGCGAACCTCTCATCAATTACTAAATTTTCAATTCCTTCAAATTTCTTTGTTGCTTTTCCTAAACTACTTTAATTTTGACTCTCTTTGAACCAATTCAAATATTCTATTATAGAACCCATAGACTATCAATTTACCCAACTTACCTCACGAATTCCTTAACCATTTCCTTGACTAAGGAATTATTTTCCAACATGATTCCATCATAGGTCAAGATTCTCCTTAAGATGCCAAAGATATTATTCAAGCTAACCTGAATCCTCACTCACTCTATTTTCAGCTAACTCAGTTATCCGGTCAGTATTGGATCGATCAAAGTCTATAGGTTTTCTGAAAATTATCGAAATGGAGAAAGATCTAAGAGCAGATACTTCCCTTAGTACACCTCAATTCTTTCCTTCTGATAATCGATCATTTGATTCTTAAGAAAACATTCTTACACTAGAAGTATAAATGTCTACATCTTTTTTTTAATCATGATTAACTTGTTTGTTTGAATTTTTATAAACTTCTTTGGAATTCCTATGCATAAAGTTGAAAAAATATTCGATGACCTACTATGGCGTGGCAGATACGCACTGTAGTCATTTATCTGGATTAAAGAGATTGCGGGTTCACTGCAGCCAGCTAAGCACTGGCGACACATGGGCTCTAAGTCGAAGTAATTCCAAGTATCCATAGGTTCTTTGATATTATTGAGGTTATGTCCTAAAAGCATAATATTTTGATCTCTTGAGTTGTTCCGATAATATAGGATAAAGTTGAAAGAATATTTGATAATATTTCATTGTTTGAGTCATGGAATCGAAGGTTCACTGCAGCCAGATGCATACTGGCAGGGTATGAACTCTAGGCAAAGTGATTTCGGATATGTATGGTTTTCGGATACTATTATGACTATATCCATGTTATATACCATATTTGGAAATTATCTTGATTTGTTTAAATTTTGTCCTCATTTAAAATCTTAGTGATTGATCCAATTTTCATAAATCATCTCTATTACCATAGATTTTATATATAATTTTGACTTGATTTTTTTAGAACTCATTAGGACTAATTTTCAATTAGGTTAGCTAGTTAAGGGTAGAAAATGTAGTAGAAGAAGATCTTGGGTAAGCTAGTGTCACGCCCCAGAACCAGAATACTGGAGAGCGGGGGCAGACATAGCCAGCTACGTATAATGAAATGAGATCCACTCTACTATACGGTCACGGCTGTCTAAAAATATGAGGGTTTATCTACAAGCCATCAGTCTCCTATGGTCAATAACAAGCCTAGTGTCTCAATCATAAACAAGTAAATGTTACAAGATATCAGACCACCAAATATACAATTGTAAGGCGTCCCAAACATTACATATCCAGATGATCATGAAGCTAGTCGTACAAAATGTGAGGACTAGCAAGAGTTAAGTTATACATGGTCAACCTCGAGTTGCCAATCATGTTACAGCCCGTAGGCAGACAGTAAAAAAATGTACACGAGCTAACAAGTGCTCGTCGGCTAAATTCCTCAAAAGAATAATGTATAATTACAGTGGAAGAACAAAAAAAACCCACTCGTTGCCCTGGTTACGCCTGGCGGTCACCATCGGGCTGAAAAGCAGGTAGATCCTTTGCTGCTGCTCCGGTATCTGGCCATACAAAACCAGCTGGGTCAGACCCCAGAAAGAGCAAGTGCCACAAAGGAGGCTTCACTTAGGAACTAAAACCAGCAATTAGCACAATAATATAATTACAAAAGAAAAGATAGTAATTTAAGAAAAGCATGACAGGTAAATATAAAAGACAATCTTGTACAGGATCAATAAAAGACAAGACATATGGAAGAGCATGACAGGATGATATAAGATGAGATAACCATGGGACTATTCAGATAACCAGGTTATAACCCGTAAACCAAACAAGGACCGGGGTTGTAACCCTTCGTCTGAGCAGAACTTGGTTTCTCCCACCATTTATCGGCAAGGTAAATATAAGAAATTCGTTCATGCAATTATTCATGATATAGAATTAAGATAAAGCACGAGTAAGCATGTCATGTCATAACCTTGTACAGGATCAGGACAGGACAAGCGGGACTAGACTCCATCCAATCAATCACGGCCAAGCAATAATTACGGCTTGCTACCTTAACTAACTAGGGTTATCACAGACCTAGTTACTAGCAAGATGCAATGAGAATTCCAAGTCCGGTTACCTGTTTGTTACTACCTGAGTGATCCCAGCAAAAAAAGGAAAAGATAGCAAGATATAGCAGACACACTGTAGTAAGATACATGTGTCCTAAGGTACCATGCTCGACGGCGGGCTGGAAGTGCGCTCATCTCGACGGATAGCAACAAATCCCATGTATATATATAGGGCCGGGACCAAAGGGGCAACAGGTAACTGGGAAATTTTCCATGAAATAATTGATCAATCTAGTCATTAACCTAGCCAGATTCAGTATGGATCCCTGACCGTGGTACTCAGGGATCATGCCCTAGACATAATGCAAGACATAACAGGACTCGTAGTTTATACAAGCACAATCAATGCAACAACCATGATGTCCAGGCCAATGAATTAATTTGTCAAGAGTGCGCCACGATGGACCACTATTATTATCATTATTACTTATCAAGAGTGCGCCACGACGGGCCACTATCAAGCATTGTCAGGGTACTTGTCAAGAGTGCACCACCACGGGTCACTGTCGTGTTATATGTAGCAGGTCAAATTATCAGGTCAAGTTATCATGTCAGGAGTGCACCACGACGGGCCACTATCATGTCATGTTCAATTATCATTTCTAAACATATTAAGTAAATTCGTAATTATCAAGTTCATGACAAAAAGGCGTAAGGATATAAAATGGACGTAAAATATCTAATAAAATATCAATATTCAGGACTATAGAAGAGCCATGCGGCTAAGGCATATGCGGCCAGGTAATGATCACATGCGGCTGGAAGGAGAACAGCCCATGCGGCTGGAGAAGACTGGGCCTTATGCGGCCAGAAAGTAACCGGGTCTCATGCGGCCAGGAAATGACAGTGGCATATGCGGCTAGCGGGAGTTTAAGTTCATGCGGCTCAGGGTGTTGCGTTCATGCGGCTGAGGGTGGACGGAGTCCCATGCGGCAGCAGGGGGAAAATGCTTATGCGGCTCAGAGGGGAGAGTACCCATGCGGCAGCAGGGGAAAAATGCTTATGCGGCTCAGAGGGGAGAGTACCCATGCGGCCGGAAGGGGGCTGTACATAGGCGGCCAGGAGCAATGAATGCATATGCGGCTGAAGGAGCAGTGGAGCCTATGCGGCTCGAACGACTCCGGGTCATGCGGTTAAGTATGGCGGGCACATATGCGGCTGCATAGGTATGAGGGCGCATGCGGCTAGAATAAATCGGGTCATGCGGCCCGGACTCAGAAGCCCATGCTGCTCAGTTAGGACTGGGCCTGATGCGGCTAGGATTAAATCTTCATGCGGCTGGGAGAATCGAGTTCCTGCGGCATAGGCCATGCGGCCAAGTAACTCAGCAAGGCTTATGCGGTCAGGAATAAAACTTGCTGCATAAAGCTATGCGGCTAAGTCCAGTCGGCTATGAACTGTTCTTCTTCTCCATCCTTCCGAGAAGAAGAACCCTTCAAGCCATGGCTCCCAAGCTCCATGAATCTTTCATCCAGAGTCCAAATCCAAACTTCTATAGGTCAAAATGGGGCAGAATGAAATTCTCAACAACATGGAACCATCAAAACTTAGAAATAACAAGATTAAGTAGATCAAAATCCAAGAAATCTAAAAATAATGTAAACTTAGATCTACAAGAATCTAGCCATAGAAAGTGAAAATGCCAAGTTCTAAAGCAAGTTAGAATGCTGTAAGGAAGAGAATGAAGCAATAAAATTAGAGTTCCTCCATGAAGCAAGATGCACTTGCCTAGAGCTCACTCTCTCTCTCTGGTAGGTGGAGAGTTAATGAAGGAGAAGAAGAAGAGTAATGAGTAATAATGGAAGAGAGAGAGAGTGGGATATAAATGAAGGTGGTGGTAGGTGGGAGTTCACCTTGGTTCATGATGAACCAAGTAAACCAAGCCAAGCCGAACCAACCCAATCCTCTCCTATCCAATTAAAACCAAGCTCCACCAATCAGAATAAATCCATGAACGATAAATGACAATTAAACCAAAATGCTAAATATGAAAATAAACCACAACTAACTAATCAAAGAAAATGAGAAATACGGGTCAGAAATACGAACACGTATAAAATACGTATCACGAATTTCGGGGCACTACAGCTAGTTAGTAATAATTCTTGAGGGAGTTATAGATTTTAAAGCTTGTGATTTATTCGAGAGAAGATGATAGAACCGTTAGTGGTGTTTACTAGTGCCTAGGCATCGGACTCCAAATGAAGGAATGTAGCAATTTTGTAGAATGACCAATTTTATAAGCAAGGATATGAGTTACATAGAAACATAGAGAAAACCATACGCAGAGTTCGCAAAGAAAATCTAGGGTTTGATAAGGTTCTCCCAGAAGTGAATTTGGAACTATACTTCTGGATACTACGGGGATATAAGGATCAAAGTAAAAGAACACTTAAAGGGATCAATTTTTTTGAAAATTTAGATAAATATTATACATGGAAATGGACAAGTATAACCCACAAAAAGCTTTTATAGAATTGTAGTAAGGAATGAAGATAAGAGCATTGGTAGGCAACTCTGGAATACTAACACTGAGTAGGTTTGCTGGGTAATGGTTGAAGTGAAAGAGCAGTTGAGTTTTGAAATTTTGTTAGAAGATTATCAAACGTTGAGGATTTAAATTTGATTAATTGGTTCTGGATTTGAAATTCTCGAAATCATAAATTGATTCAACAGAAATTTTGAGAATTTGCTAAATTGGATATTGATCGACAATTATGATTATAGTCAGAATTGGAAGGTTGGTTTAATGTTGGAATTTGAAATAAATCGATATTAATAGATAAACTCCAAGCAAGAAAAAGTTAAATTTAGTCGATTTTAGATAGATGTCTTTTAGTTCATAATAGAATTAGTTATAGTGCTTAGGGTAGTCATCTTAGTTTTCTATGGGTTTCCTTGCTGATTGTTTAGCTAATTCAGCGAGTTGGAAGATTAGGTTCCGCATAAGGTGTTAATTAGCCGATTATCTTATAAAGTTTCTTTTCTTGAATTGTCCTTTGATTTTCTCGTCATTTGATTATCATCCACTCTTATTTGGATCCTATTAGGGATATATTCATGCTCGTGCCTAAATTTGATTTTTGATCGTATCTAGACGACTCTTAAATTGTACTTATACGATTTTTGATCATAACTAGATTTTAATTCTATCCTTGATAAGGTCTAAATGATTTTGATTTTGACTTGGTCACTCCTAGATGATTTTGATTCTTTTGGTCATGACTAGATCTTTGGGTATACCTAAATAATTTTGATTATATTTTGATCATGTCTAATTTTTGATATTTGATCATGCATATGACTTTAATTTTTTACTTTTGAAATGTTTTGATCAAATTGTGCTAAAATAATTTAATCATGCTTCGAATCAAATCTAGAATTTGATTTTGCTCGTGCTTAAATTTGATTTTTGATCAAGCCAAATTGCACATTTTTATAATTCCTGTTTTGATTATTCTTAGTCGCTTTATTTCAATGTCGATCGTAATTTAGCACTTATGACCCCATTAATCGTGATTATATTATTTTGACCATATTTTGCCTAATCGTGTTTAATAATTTGAATTATATTCCTAGCTGTGCTAGTTATGCCTAAACTGTTTTGATTGAGCTTAAGTCACGATTCTATTTTTTTGAGTCATAACTATGTCATTTTAATACTATTTTGACCATTTCAATCCCAGTCGTACATACATTTTGATTCGATGTTTTACCAATTTTAACCATTTTTTAAAAATTTTGTATTCATACTTATCATGCCATTTGAAATTTTGAAGACAAAATTTTCTAAGTTGGGTAAATTTGTAACCCCACTGTTCCTAAATAAATGAGATCTAGAATTTTTTTAGTATTTTATTACTTTTTAAATCATTTTTAGAATATTTTATTCAAATTTTTTTAGTAAGTTTTAATTAAATTGTTTATTTAAATGACTTTCCATTTATTTGTTATGATATATCTTAAATTTATTTGTTAAGATAATCAAATATGTGCAAATTTAGACTAATTATTTGGGTTAATTAATATTTCTGGATTAAATTAATTACTATTACTAGCTGGAATTATTTTAAGTTTAATTAGTTATACTTTTCTAATATGGCAACGACAGATTTGTAATTAATTCAGTTTGGACTGGTTATTTAGGAAATTTATTATGGAATACTTAGTCACATGACTTGGTGAGAACATTCTGGAATCATCATAAAATAATCAAGATTAATGTTGATTAATCATGATTAGTCTGAAATATTCCAAAAATATTCTCTTAGCCCATGTGCCTAAAGATTCTAGGACTTTCCTAACGAGGCTATAAATGGCCATCATTATTGCTGATTATTCATTCTAATTATTACTCCTAATGGTCCTAATGACTGTGTCCCATTGTGTCCCACCGTGTCCATATCCATTTCCTAGATTCCTTTTTTTTACAATTACATTTCCTCGACATGGACATTCCTTGTGTCTACTCCAACCAAGCCATGTCCTGTGTCCCCCGACACAAGAGTACATCTAGAATTTGTCCCTCTAATGTGTTTGTATCCCCTAACAGACACGGCACCGAAACCCCAAACCCTAGATCTACTCTGCCCGCCGTATCCGACCATCCCCTCGCCGGAGATTCCTGCTTCGTCGCCGCCTCGACATCATCTGGAGTCACTGTCTCGCCATGCCGCATCCAACCAGTCTTGCTAAGGTTCATCGTCTGCCTTCACGCCACCGCTGCCGGTCGGAGTTCGCCACCGTGTGATCTGGACCGTCGTGTCCAGATCTAGTTGCTTCGAGTCCGTCGCGTGGACACGACCAAGCCAGATCCCTACCGATCGCTGTGTCTAGGTCGTCGCACCACTAGGGCTGCCGGATCTGGTCCATCGTAGCCGTCGTGCTCCGATCTACGTGGCTGCCCTCGAGATCGATGCCAGGAGCCACCAGATCTGTCAGCAGCACCGCCGTGGTCGCCGTCGGTCCGCTGCTCCAGCTGTGGACCACAACTATGCAGCCGTCCGCAGCACCTTGAACCGCCAGGACGACCTTACCGTCGATTGATCCTCCTCACGCTACCACCGTGTTGCCGAGAGCCTCCGTACTCGAAGTCGCCGCCACCGCCAAATCTCCCCACCGCTAGACCAAGGTGAGTCTCTCGAGCTCCTCTCATCCTTCGTGTCCTTCGACTGCTGCTTCTTGTTCTTCTTCTCCTTCTTTGAAATGTGCTGTGAGTGAGTTGGTGGCTAGAGATTAGGTTTTTGTTTTGTTTGGTGGCGACAGAAATGAAAGAATAGAGAGAGATTAGGGGTTACAAGTAAAGTGGGTGAGAGGGGAGAGAGAAGGATTTGAGGAAAGATTGGAGTTTCTCGTCGGTGCTGTGTGAATGAAATGGTGAGAGAGAGTGTTGAGTGAAGGAGAAGAAATTAGGCTTAGTGTTCGGCTGCTGTGAGTAAATGTTTAAGAAGAGAGAGAGGAGTGTTAGGGTTAGGGTTAGAGAGTGAAGCTGGGTCGGTCGATGGGCTATAGAAAAAAAAAAGAAAAAAAGAAAAAAAAATAGCAGCAATAGTGTGGTCTCTGGGCCAATGTGGGCCGGGCTGGCCTGAAAAGGGAAAAAAGAAAGAAAAAGAGAAATATGGTTTGGGATTGTGGGCTTGAGGGTTTTGGGCTGACTAGTTGGACTGGATTTTTGATAATGCTATTAATATTATTCTTATTAGTATTATCATTATTGTTGTTACTATTATTATTATTATTATTATTATTATTATTATTATTATTATTATATATGTAGTCATTATTTCCATTATTATTATTATTATTATTATTATTATTATTATTATTATTATTATTATTTTTCTCTTGTAATATTTTAGATAGAAAATATTTTCAAAAGTAGTTATTAAATATTATGTTAAATAATATTTTGCTAATGTTTTGCTAAAATCTATTTATAATTGGCTACGGTTATGAATGTACTAGTAGTTACAAATATTTCGCTAGTATTATTGCTAGTATCTATATAATATTTTTCTAGTAGAAATATTCCTAAATAATTATTTATCTAACTAAAATTATTTTTAAGTTCTAGTTATTATTTAAATATTATTATTTTCTAAAATTATTTTCTTGATAGTTAGTATACATATATATTAGTCTTTATAGATAGTTAGTGATACTTAGCTAGCGAGAGGCCATTGATTAGATTCTAACATATTCTTTCCTATTCTAGGTGTATATATAGACATATTTGATCTTCCAGGACAAGACATTCCATGACTTTGTTGCATTTACTTTATGTGGTGTCATGTTTCATGTTGGACACATTATTTACACGACTTAATCATGTATTTCTGGTTCTGATACTTATCATGTTCTTGATCTTGTACTTGCATCTTGGGGAGGGGAAATACTATGGATATGTGATCACAACCCAACCTAGGTATTCATGTGGATAGCCTAATCACACACCCGTGCACGTATGATTAAGCCGTACCTTATACTTGTTCTTTATTCATGATCTTTGTCTAGCCGGTCACATATTTTGTAAGTATTTCAAATCACGAGTCATAATCTTTTTGTTTCATGTTTCAGTAGGTTATTGCATCTGTGGGTTAGTTATGGTTTATTGCATCTTCACTTGTGCATGTGTTGTACTTATTACACTGTTGTAGTTTGTACTTTGCTTCTTTTCTGACTAGATCGTTGACATATTAAACCAAGCAAGATGATGGCACTAGAACGGATGATGACTCCTCAAGGATGCTAGAAGACCAGATGCAGATATTTTTGATGTATTTGATAGTTTACATGAGATAGATGTACTATTATTTTCTTCTGGATTTAGTTACCGGATTTATCTCCGGAGGTTTGACATATATGATATATTAAAAGGATATAGTGATCTGTGATCGTGTGAGTGTGAGCTTTATTTTTTTGTTTACTAGATCTGTGATTGAGCTTAGGATTGATATCATGATCATTCAACAATTTATGAGGTGTAGACAGCTTATTACTGCTGTTTACAATATTGTAGGCTAGGCATGTCTGACTCGCATCTAGAAAACTAGGAGCGGGTCGTGAAACATGCTCCCCCATAAATGACTCAAACTTTCTGTACCACTGTCTTGGAGCCTGCTTCAGACCATACAAGCTCTTTCTCAACCGGTAAACCAAATGTGACTTGCCCTTCTATCAGAATTCCTTTGACTGCTCCATGTACAACTCCTCACCATGATGACCGTAGAGGAATACCGTCTTCATATCCATCTACTCGACCTCCAAGTTTAAACTAGCTACCAATGCTAGCACCACTCGAATAGAAGATTGTTTGACGACTGGTGAAAGGATCTCATGGAAATATATGCCCTTTCGCTAACCGTAGCCTTTAACTACCAGCCTTGTTTTGTATCGAGAGCAAGTAGCATCATCTGTCTACTTCACTCTGAACACGCATCAATTTTTTAAAACCTTCTTGCCCTTTGACAACCGTACCAGCTTATAAGTGGAGTTGGCCTGTAAGGAACCCATCTCCTCCTACATAGCCTGCATCCACTCCTGTCTACATTCGTCAACCATAACCTCTGAAAAACTTTTGGGCTCTCTTCCGTCAGTCAGTACGTAGCACATACACATTTGGTGAGTATCTCGTAGATGATCAGCGCTCTCTGTCTCTCCTCCTCAACGAAACTACTGGTGTTGGCTATATATCAACAGCCTCCTCTCCTTAAGAAACTACCTCTTCGGAATGATCATTCTCCCTAGGGTTACCTGGACCACCATCAGCAGGCTAATGATCATCCTCTGGAAACTACTAGAAGCAAAATGACTCTAACTCAGGCAATTCCTCAGCCTCATGAGACATCTCGGAATCCTAAGTGTTGGTCATGGTCTGATCCTCGACGAATGCCACGTCCCTGCTTCTGTAGAGCTTTCTTCCTATAGCATCGTAGTCTATAGACAAACTCATCCCGACCATAGCTGACAAAGATCCACTACCTCGTCTTCGGCTCAAGTTTGGATCTCTCGCCCTTCGGTATATGCATGAAGGCCTTACAACCAAATACTCGCAGGTGATTGTATGACGGCTCTTTGTCGTACCATACTTTTTCATGCACATCACCCTACAAAGGAGCACTAGGAGATAAATTAATAACATAAGCAGCTGTGTAAAGTGCCTCACCCTAATAGCTATCCGGCAAGTTTCCTTCTAATAGCAAACATCGTACCCTCTCAATCAGTGACCTATTCATATGCTCCGCTACACCGTTGAGCTGCAGTATCTTTGGTGGAGTCTTCTGGCACCGTATACCTTGCTCTTTGCAATAAGCATCAAAGGGACCGATGTATTCGCTGTCATTATCGGACCGAACACATAGTAGCTTCTTGTCCATCTTCCTTTCAACATAGGTCTGAAATTTTTTGAAAGTGGACAGCACTTGATCCTTGGTCTTTAAAACATAGACCCAAACCTTCCTAGAACAATCATCAATAAATGTCACAAAATAAGAAGCACCACCAACGGACTTTTACCTTTATAGGACCGTAAACATCTGAGTGAATCAACTCGAGCAACACCAGCTTCCTTGAACTTGGGTGACTTTGGAAGGACATCATATTTTGCTTCCCTGCTAAACAGTGCGTACACTTCCCCAATTTTGTAGACTTTAGTCCAGGAATCACCTTCTTTTTCACAAAGTACATCATCCCCTTCTTGTTGATATGGCTGAGCCGTCTGTGCCATAATTCGGTAGATGTATCACTGACTGCTTCCCCTCTTGTGTCTCCTGTGCGCTCCCCTCCATATAGTAGAGTCCGGACTTCTTGCTTCCTCTGATAATCATCATCGAACCTCTAGGTATCTTTTACTAACCGTTCGTAAAGAGATTGAAGAAACCCTCGTCATGTAACCATCCAACCGACACCATGTTGAAATGGATATCAGGGACATGACGGACATCTTCGAAAATAATAACTACACCCGTCTTTGTCCTCACATGTACATCTTTAATGGCAACTGCCTTCGACACATCTCCGTTGCCCATCTTTAACACTCCACAGTCGCTTGTCTGTAAGTGAAAAATAGTGCCATGTTGTGAGATACGTGTGCTGAAGCACCCAAGTCCACCAGCCAAGAATTGTTATCACAGGCGAGGTTCATGAAAACCTCATCACCTATGATGATCACATCGCCTCCATGTGCTGAGGCCGCCATTGTAGTGTCCTCACTTTGCTTCTCCTTATCACCGTTCTTCTCTCTCTTCTAAGCGAAATAGTTCCTCTTGATGTGGCCCTTCTGGCCACAATGGTAATATTTTGAGTCCTCGTGCCGACCCTTTGACTTGCCCCTGCCCTTGTTTCTGCCACCACTTGGTCCCCTACTTTTTTCCCTTCTATGGCTCTCTGAAACTAGCGTCTCTGAGTGGGATGTGGATGAAGTGCCCTGAAAACGTCTCTGTATCTCTTTATTCAGTACCTCGCTCTTGGAAAACTCTAAACTGACCACGCCTTTCAGAGCAGAAGTGATCATATAGATATTCATACGGTCTCCCACCAGTCTGGCAATGTACATAGTAACCAAAGTCCCTGAACCTCATCGTCGAACTTGAATCCCATCGAGGATAGCTAGTCTACCACACCCTAGAACTCACTCAAGTGATCCGTAATGGATGTGCCATCTTTGTACCATAGACCCATCATCATTCGGATCAGGAACAACTTGTTTACCCCGGTCTTCTTCGCGTATAAAGATTCTAGTTTCTCCTATAGTATCTTTGCGTGCTCAATGTTGGCAACGTGGTTGTACACGTTCTCGTCAACGAACTGCCACATGTACCCACACACCTGTATATGCTCGAAGTTCTAGCCATCATCGAATTTATCACTGGGCTTCTCGGACACAGATACTGGAATATGCAGCTTCTTGACGAACAACAAATCTTTCATCTTGCTCCGTAAATAATGATAGTTGGTACCATTCAGGTTTATCATGTGCACCGGCTTTACGTCCATCTCTACTCCCTGATTTGAATGTCAACTTCTAACACCTCTCTGAACCCAAAACTCTGATACCACTCTGTTGAGAATAAAGAGCGCGAAAAACGTTCCCCCAAACCAGAGAGCCCTACAAGAGAACAGAGCAAAAGCATACAAACTAAAGATGCTAAACACAAATTACATATAAGAGATTTTTACGTGAAAACCCGGATGGTAAAAAACTACGGGACGAACAGAGTCTAACCTTAAAGAACCTCCACTAATGGAATAAAGAGAATACATCCTCTACAAGCTCCTTCCGATCAAAACAGATCACCATAACTTACTTGAAAGAAAAAAAAATTGATTATAGATTCCGAAGAACAAGAGATGTCGAAAAATTATTCGAAACGATCTCTCCTTCACAGTAGTCTTCAATCCTTTCTCTCTCTCAAATATTATAAAGCACTCTTGCTTACTTTTTTGAGATATATTTTAGGGTGAGGAAACACCTAGTATATATAGCCTCAAACCCACAACTAATTAAGGTATTCTACTATATGTAGGAATACTCAATCTAAACTATTGATGTATTCCTATTATATATAGAAATACCCAATTCAACTCCACTGAGATATTTCTACTATATATAGAAATACTCAATCCAAATCCATTAGAATATTTCTATTATATATAGGAATACCAATCCCACTCTGGGGTATTTTCTACATAGGTTGGGAACCCCACTCACTCCAACAATTAGTCCGTCACTACTATTATTTATGACGAAATGTAGTCTGTATTATTATATATTACTGACTGATGTTTGTCGTTACTATAAACAAAATTTCCAGTAGTGAGAAAAATAAAAAATAAAATTTGAAGATGAATACAATAAGAGCCCTTTCCTGTATGTACAACATATTCAAGATTTCTATAGATGAAGAAAAGTATAAATCACCAACTTTCCATCGTCCATTTTGAATTCTACATACTAGAATAATGCAAAAAAGGGTCAATGGTAATTCACTTCTAGTGGAATCTTTTTGGGAGTGTTAAACTAATCCATGAAGCATAACCTCTTACCTGTATGGTATATAGCGTTAGGAGGTGGAGTTCCGATATCTTTTTGCAAGTCCAAAGTCAATTATGTATATCTTGAGAGAAATCGCAATTGAGAATGAGCAAGTAATTAACTAAAGTATCTAGAAAAAAATCAATAGATAATCAACAAATACTAGGACCAAATCAAAATATCTACGTGACTTGCTTTTCTACCAAGACCCAGAGGAAAATTTTAGGTTTGATGTCCCTATGCAGAAAACATTTTGAGTGTACATATCCAACCATTCTAAAAAAAAATATTAACGACACTCGAAAAGTGTCATAAATTACTTTCTATGGCACTTTTTTTTAGCACACAACCATTTGATTATTGCAGATTAGAATATAATGACCATTTTTTGAGAAAGAACCTTCATGTTCCCTCAACCTGTTTAGGGTCCTGAACTCAGATTCTGACTCAACATTGAGAAGTGGAGAGTTGATTTTGTTAGATTTGTAGGGTTTTGATGCATTACCTACCACTAATACCTACATGATTTAGTGCTTTACTTCTGTGGTATTATACCATAGGAGATACCAGTAGCTAAGCTTACCATTATATTTGAAGATTCACACATGACTTCTTTTCTTTTGTCGACAATACAAGTTAATTCCAATAAAAACCCATGGAGAAACAAATACGATAACTAAGTTGTTATGTAAGGACATGGAAAAGTTCTCGGAATCTTGCGATTATGGACCGCAAGGAGAGCTGCTGTCACTATGGTGAAAGGGGTTATATCAAGAGGAACTACATAAAGCTCAAAGCTGAGAAGGCCAAAGGCATGGACGATCAGGAGGATCTCACAGCAATGAGAGAGATCATCATCGCAGTGACCGACGTAGTGGAACCTTGTGGCATGTGGCATGACGGCGACTGGGTCATGGACATAGGGCGTCATATCATGCTACTCCGCAGAGGAGGATCTTCACGTCATATCGCGGCGAAAAGTTTGGACGTGTAAAGATGAACGATAAGGAGACGACTGCAGTTGTAGGCATCGGTGATGTGTACTTGATGATGGAGTTTGGTGAGAAGCTCGTCCTTAGGGGTGTGCAACATATACCAAATTTGTGCTACAACTTGGTTTCGGAAGGGAGGTTGGCAGATGATGGCTGTCACAGTCTGTTCGGGAAGAAAGATTAGATGCTTGCGAAGGGTTCCCAACAACAGGTTCGGGGAGATTTGTGTTGTGACATGTATAGGCTCAAGCCGTTGAGCTACATAGGTAGACCACATACACCAAATGGAGGCTCGAGGGATGTTCGACACGAGGTAGATCGTCGGGAACTTGCTGAGGAGGGACTTCGAGATGTTTTAAGGGTTATGAAGGATTCGGTTCGTCGAGATAAAGCGACGAATGGTGGTGAGTCAAAGATTGAGGGTCAGTCTGTCAGTCCCATAACAGCTGGTCGATCTCCAGATGGAGGTTGCTCAACAAATTTGGTTTTGACGACGGGTGGTTTGCCAAAGCTTCATGGAGCGACATTAGTTTCAGCAGTTCAAAGCCAGGGAGGAGATCAAGGTTTGTAGCAAAGTCAATATGAGACGAGAGCGTCATCATTGACACAGTTCAGGGAAAGCTGTGGGTC
Organism: Iris pallida; assembly: GCA_029216955.1. Taxonomy (NCBI): domain Eukaryota; kingdom Viridiplantae; phylum Streptophyta; class Magnoliopsida; order Asparagales; family Iridaceae; genus Iris; species Iris pallida. The sequence continues at coordinate 5,340,210 of JANAVB010044815.1, read as the reverse complement.
ATCGACGACATGCACAGTGCATGATGTTCCGCTTGAGGATGCATGTGTATGGAAGAGATTTAAGCTCGAACACGAAGGTGGACAGGTTCAGGAGTTCGAATCTCGTGAGAACAGCACCGTCTACTTTGTTGGGCCAGCCAAGGGTGAATAAGCTCGACGAAATTGTAGCATGTTCTGATGGAAGACAGAAGTCGAGGACATGCATCCGAGACTTACGGTGAGGCTGATCATCAGGGACTTCGGTCTTGGTCGTGTCATTGATATCGACAGGACCCCAATGTTACAGGGGGTGCTACGCATGGCAGCTAGCGTCGACGTAACGGTCGGGGAGCTGAAGATAAAGGAAGATGCTGTTGAGGACCCATGGGGTTAATACCCTCTCATCAGACTGGAGGAGGAGATTATTGGAGTCAAGTCTGGATTTGGTAACAACATATTTATGGAATTCAAATCTAATTAAATATTTGATTTGATTAGATTTGGATGTCCATAATTGGTGTTGTGCTATTTTAGGTATAATAGGATTCTTATTTTAGGAATTTCTGTTATGATCTAAAATAGGATGTTGATGAAATATTTTAGGCATAACAGGATTTCTATTTTATTCCTAGTTAGGAAATTCTATTACGACTAGAATATGATTTTCTCATCCTATATATAGGGTGAGGGTGGAGGCACAAAGCACAACGTAAAGTGGAGATTCGGGGTCCTCGTCCACAAGAAAATCTATGAGAAAGTTCGTACTTTGCTCTTAGGACTTCGTCATCCAAGATAGAAGGAAGAAAAAGATCTAATCGAAGAGTCATCAACTTCGGTTAGGAAGATTGCTACGGGTTGATGAGTGATCTCAATTGTAATCTTCTATTTTTCTTCTTGAGAGTGGTAAGGGGGTTGAACCTATTAGGGCAAAGGGTTCAACGTGAGTTCTGTCAATCTTGTAATTTCATCTGAGTTATTAAAGGTTGAAATTTGTTCAGGTGACGTACGTCACCGCCATATACTTGTCTTTATCTTATGCTTGGTGTCTGTTAGACGGGGGTTGGTTTTGATCAGGTGGATGGCAAATGCTTTCGCACGCGCCCAACACTGTCAATACAACTTTTTGTGGATTTAATGATTTTTTGTCATAGTTTATTCCAATTATCCTTCTCAGCTACACTCATTCTTTTCAAACGCATGGGAAAATATGTATGCTATATTCAATGAACAATAAGATTTATAAGGATGCCAAACTCATGCACCCCACTCAGATAAATAATAATTCAATAAAATATTTTAGACAAGCCATTAGTTATCGAGTGCTTGCCTTCCCCCATAACTCACTCCTTTCCGTTCCGAACATGCCAAGTTCCTCGAATGATGAAGCTCCTCCACCATCTCCTTCGTCGGCATTTCTCACCACGATAACCTTTGCCACGACGAGAGCAACCTGACGCCTACTACCAACCCCCTACCACCAAAACAACCCTCCTCGTCGTTCGCCAAGGGCCTCCTTGCGCCCTGACGCTCGTCGCGTGTAACACCCTGTTTTCTGAAATTGAGGATTTTTGAAAATTTATTATTTTTATTATTTATTAGTGGTATTTTAGTCATGGTATGATTTTCTGGTGATTTTAGTTAAGTTAAACCATTTCTAAAGTCATGCTAAGTCATGACTTATGACTTTATGACTTTGTTAGTAAACCTTAGTGTAAACCCTAGTTTTCTCTAACCTAGAAGTTGCCATGACCATGAGAGCTTAGCCATAGGCTTAGAACATCAAATTAGGGCTTTTTAGTCTAAAGGGTATTTTGGTAATTTTCTAGGATTTATTTGGATTTATGTGTCTTTATTATTATTTTAATTATTGATTAGTGTCATGTTAGTCCCTAACCTAGTTTAGCCTAATCTAGAGATTAGTTACTAACCTAGAAACTAAGGGGTTAGATATTTACATGTTAGTTAAAGTAGGGAAAATATCTAGATATTATCTTTTGTGATATTTTCTTGAAAACCTAAAGATCTAAACTACCTTTACCTAGAAGTCAATGTTCCTTAGCTTGGAAGCAACCCAAGGACACCCCCCTTGCCTTGGCCGGCCATGGGGCACCCCCTTGGCAGCCCACACTTCTACATAACCCCTTTGCATTCATTCATGAATAATTTACATGAATTTAAACCTAGAAAAATCCCATTTTCTTCAAACACCCACAACTTGATCAATATTGATCCAAATCACCTCTAGTTTCTTGCATTGGACTCCCCTACACTAGAGGGTACTTGTTAGGGCCTGCTATCAAGGAATTTTGAAGCTTTTGGCATCACCAAGTGGAAGGAATCACACCCCCTCTCTTTGTTTTTCCATTGGAAATACACCAATAGGTAAATGCTCTTAGACTTAGCTAAAACTCTGATTTTTCTTCATGTATGCATGCATCTAGGTACTAGGGTACTGTGGGTAAAATTTGGTGAAGGTTAGAGTCGGGTTGGTGTCCGTATCGGACACGTATCCATGTTTGAAAACCTGTGTTTGATGAATTGCCTCTGTAAATTAAATGTTATTATTTTTGAAAACTATTTGAACAAGTTTTTAGCTCTATAGGTGTAGGTCATAGAACCATAACCCTGAGCACACTTCGAGTCGTGTCCGTGTCCAAAATAGGACACGAACACACTGTTAAACAACACTGTGTACACTGTTAAATCCCAAGTGTTTGACACTTTGTATTGTGTCCACACGTGTCGTAGACACAATACAGACACATGGACACAAACCTAGACCCTAGGCCTACCCCCTGACACGAGCACGTGGCCCCACGTGCCACGTGTGAAGTACACGAACCCCCGACACTTGTGCACGAGGCACTGCGTAGCTCCCCTGCTACCAGACCACTCGTGTGGACACGACACGACACGTGGACACGTGCCACTTGGCACAGACCTAGGGGCAGTGTCTGATAAGACACCCCTAAAGTCTTGTGTCACGACGTGTCGTGTCGAGGGAGAAAATCCACTCGTACGGGTCGTACACTGGCACAGCACACGCGTTTCAGACCTCTCTGATACGCACGTAGAACTCGGACACGCGGACACTTGGACACGAATCAGGTTAGTGGACACCTAGTAGACCCCTAGGCGAACTTTCCCCCACGAGCACGAGACACATGGACACGTGTGTCGTGTCCTAGAGTGAACTGCACGCGTGCACGATGCTGTGCACGCGTGGGTGTATCAGGAATTTACTCGTGTGATGTTTTTGAGTGTTTGGACACATTATTTCGTGTCGTGGTGTCGTGTCAGTGTCCTAGGACACTAGAGTATCTACGGGGTGTCAGTTACCAACCCTTGGTTGAGAGTCTTAGCTCGATTAGGTTGTGAGTATTCGAATTTCCCCATTCGAGTGCACTGTACACTGTCACAGTTTTTAGGATTATTTCCAGTTTTTAGAAATCGAATTTCGATTCGATTTTGTTAATGATTTATACTTAGGACTAGTGTATTTTAGTGTGTAGATGTGAAGTATATGTGTATTTGTGGGTGTGGGTCGATTTTGAGGAGTTTTGGTAGTGTGTGTGTATAGTTATATGTATATACATATATATGTATATATGTATTCTGTTATGTGTGTGTTTGGGGGTATTTGGTTCCAGGTTCTGGAAACCCCCCCTGTTTACTGGTTCTCTCTCTCCCTTACTGTCTACTCTCTCACAGTCTCTCTCTCTCACTCTTCTTTTCCCTTCCCTATATATATGAAATATATATAGTTATATATATGTATTGTATATATATATATATATACATGATATATATATATGTATATTGGTATTAGGTCTCTATATGTATATGTAGTGTATTATATACATGTGGGTGTATTATATATGTTATTCCTATTTTGGGTATATGGATAGTATATATCTATATAAGTAGATATATATATATATATATGTGACTTTTTAGTTTTAGGTTATATAAAAAACCCATTATTGGCCTATGGCCAGGGTTATTGGCCTATGGTTGGGGCTAGCCCTAATGACCCAAAAACCCATTATTGACCCTTGTTGACTGAAAGTTGACCAAAGTCAACTATAGGTCAAAATTGACCTAGTTCACCTAGAAATGACTAGGAATGACCTAAATCAACTAGTTTGACTAGTTGACTAAAACCCTAACTAGTTTAACTAGTGTTGACCTAGCTTGACTTAGAGTTGACCATTATTGACCATGGTTGACTAAGTCCACTATTGGTCAAACCATGACCTAATTGACCTAATAAATGACTAGTTCAACTAGTCAGACCATAGTTGACCTAATTACCCTAACTGACTAGTCTTTGTTTGACCAATGCCTTAGTTGGTCTAAGTTTGACCTAGACTTGACCCAGATTGATCATGTTGACTAGTATTTGACTTGTTTGACCTTGTTTGACTCTATTTGACTTAGTTTGATTCCCTGTGATCTAGTATGACTTCCTGTGACCTAGTTGACTATTAGAGTTGACCTAGAGTTGACTTTTGACCAGATTGACCTAGAATCATGTAGTATGCATTGTATACTTTATTTTTACCATTGTGGATACATTGTGACTTGTATTGCTCTGATTAGGAGCCATACACCTCTCCTCAGACAGTATATCCTCTTCAGACATTCAGTTATCAGGCGAGTACATTCTCTGACCGTTTTATATTTGCCAGGATTATATTCTTGCTCTAGCTTACTTTACTTGATGCTGACACGATTGTTATCACGGATTGGTACTATATGGATCTTTTCATGAGATGTTATCCCCCTCAGGAGCATCAGGTACTTTTGTCATGTGTGTTTCACTTACATCATGTATCTCATGCTTCTATTTTCATGTATCTTCATGTATCAGCTAGTGACTCATGTACTCTCATGATCACCGAGCCTCCATGAATCTTCATGAATCACTCACGTATCACCCAATTATGGGCTTATCACGAATCTTAACATAACCTGAATGGATCCTTGTGTATTGATTGGGGATGGGGGAGTGGAAATAGTCATGTAGATATTACCCCAGTAGCTGTAGTCATGAATCACTTCTAGCTGTAATCATGAATCTCCTATGCCATTTCACATGTCTATATTTTACTCTGACTCACTAGACACTGCTAGTTCTCTATATACAGTAGATATTTCCTTTACAGCTATCTCTTTTGCTACATGTATCTTCCTTCAGCAGTTTCTGTATTTTACTCTATTGCATGCTTTATATCTCCTATCATTCTATGCACTGCGTGAGATGTATTGTGCTCGTTCCCGTCCTGATTGGACCTGTTGAAAATATTACAGAGGATGAGGATGAGGCCCTGGTGTCTACCTTTTATGGAGCAGGACTAGATGATACTTATGTTATGGACCCTCAACAGGATCCACCTGCAGCTGAGGATGTTGTTCCAGTAGTCTAGACCAGTTTAGTCTAGGCAGTCCTTTCTATATTTACTTTTTGTCTCATATTCTGAGTTGTATTTTGAGATGTGGAGATGTATAGACTCTTAGACTTTTTGTATTATGAGTTGACAGTTCTGGATATTATGTTGTACTAGACACTTAGACTTATTCATCTATGATACTGTTCTCTTGAGTTACTATCTATCTATCTGTCTTTCGTTCTTCTACCCTAGATGTGATTGAGATGTATATTGTTATGTCACCTCCATTCGGAGAGTATAAACTGTACAGGTACTTGGTATTGATAGATGATTGACCTAGGACAGCGTTCTACCGCCGACACTGCGGCGTAGGCTGGGCGTTGTTACGTTTTCGTACCCTAACAGTGGGTGCGGATCATGACACGTTTTTATTGGTGGCCCATGCAGGTCTCGAGTTTATGTAGTGGTATTCGAATTAGAGTATCACTACAGCCTGCGATAGGATTGAGGAATAGGCTTAGAGAGAGTGGATACTCAATCACTGTTAGGATACCTTGAGAGATTCCTGGGATGACCCTTGAGAATCTCATTTGAAATTACGATTTAAACTCCTTTTCCCTTGATTGAATTTGATTTTGGAGGATTCACTGTAGAACTTTGAATCCTGGTATTAGTTGATGATTTTAAAAATTTTGTAGTTGTTGATTTTAAATTTCTTAGTGTTAGAATAATATCTTTTATTTTTAGGGTACTCAATCACAATTATGAGAAAACTCTTATCTGTTTCTTGCCATCTAATCCTCTTGCTAATTGCCTTTCATTAAAATGAACTGTCCTCTCTATTTTGCATCTTGCTTAAACTCTTTCTACCAAACTATGTGACTGTATCCAAAGCCTGACTTACTCGACAATTCCTCAAATCAAGACTTATTGAGACCTTCTAACCTCGACCCTTGATTGATCGAACCCTAACTATATTCATCTAGTAGCCTATCTATCCCTAGGACTGTGTTCCTAAATTATTTACTGGATTCCTGATTAATTTTATTTTTTGAGTTAAATTGATCTTCTTCAATTTTTGCATCAATTTGTCACGTCTCGAACTCCCACTTTCTATTCTAGATCATTGGACGTCCTTTACCGTGACTTAGATATTCAGAGTATAATACTAGCTGTTACTTCCCAACAAACTTCACATGTAAGACCTAGACTAGCCTACCTTCATGTAGGTATTCCATGTCCTACTAAAACCCGTTTCCTTGTACTCTATTTTCTTGATATGATTCTCTGGTCAAATGGCTAAACTATAACCTCTACCATGATACTAAATTAATTCTTGTTTCAATTAGGGACCCACCTTGGCTCAATTCTTTCTACCTGGCATGTGATGGTGTTCTGCTTGAACCCTCAAATACTTAACCTTGTACCTTACCTTGAATGCTTGACCCAATTGGTTAAGAATCTTGGACTATGTCTCTTCCTTCATCATTCCACCCTTACTTATATCTTATGCTATAAATTTATCCTTAAGTTTTACAAGCTTATCCTTTTCGAGCTTGATCATGGTATATTTTATTGGGTGTACACCCACTAACATATTATCTAATCAGAACCGGCGCATGATGGTCTGATCAACCTATTGCGTTTTGGTTCGCTTTTTCATATATTAATCTACGTGGATGGAGACAGTTAAACTTGCCCTAGAATCTTATCCGCAACAGCCTTGACAATTCTTCTTGGAATTATTTTATCGCCTATGAACCTCGTATTCGTATCCAGTTGAATTAAAATTTAATCATGACCTGGATCTTCATCATTGGATGCTCGTGCTCATACTCGATTTTATTGATTTTCCATCTTGCCCAAATCTCGATTATCCTGAAATTGATCAACTTAGATCGTGTCAAGACTAAAATCTATTTGTGATTGTTTGTACCTAAATTTTCAATTTTCTTTTTATGGAATGGTAACTTTAATGATTTCTCACTTATTAATGACCCATTTTCATATAGGAGGGTAGACGACCCTATAGCCTTGATGATTGTTGTTTCCTTACCTTCCCAATTAGGACATCCTAGATTGCTTGTACGTTTTGATACCATAGGACAGTATTGATCTAGAATGACTAGTGCACCTAGATGAGACCACAGACTGTTCCATTTAACCTGTCCCTCTGGTACCACTATTTTATCACGATTTTTGGTTCAATTTAGGCCATAGACCTTTCCCACTCTAAATTGTGATCATCATAGGCACATTACCGTGACTTTTAAATTTGGAGCATAAGACTAGTTGATTTCTCAAAACTAATTTCACATACGTAACCTAGACATGACATACTACACCCATGACCTTAGTGTGCCACTCAGGCATACCATTGTGTGCTTCATTTGCTTAGTACGATTTTCCTGACCCAAGACTCCATCCTGATTTACCCCATGGAGTTACTTTTGGCTTCGATTTGAATTCAGGACACCTTATGACCTAAAACTGCCAGCCAATTTTTGGACATGACCCAGTATAGGTCTACTACCCATATTTTGCTTGTTGACCTTGTATGTTGCCTAGGTAGTGGCTTCGTCCTTGATTATTGGAGGTTTGACCTAGAAAGAGTACGACCATCTAAATTTCGAGGACGAAATTGTTTTAAGGTGGGTAGACTTGTAACACCCTGTTTTCTGAAATTGAGGATTTTTGAAAATTTATTATTTTATTATTTATTAGTGGTATTTTAGTCATGGTATGATTTTCTGGTGATTTTAGTTAAGTTAAACCATTTCTAAAGTCATGCTAAGTCATGACTTATGACTTTGTGACTTTGTTAGTAAACCTTAGTGTAAACCCTAGTTTTCTCTAGCCTAGAAGTTGCCATGACCATGAGAGCTTAGCCATAGGCTTAGAACATCAAATTAGGGCTTTTTAGCCTAAAGGGTATTTTGGTAATTTTCTAGGATTTATTTGGATTTATGTGTCTTTATTATTATTTTAATTATTGATTAGTGTCATGTTAGTCCCTAACCTAGTTTAGCCTAATCTAGAGATTAGTTACTAACCTAGAAACTAAGGGGTTAGATATTTACATGTTAGTTAAAGTAGGGAAAATATCTAGATATTATCTTTTGTGATATTTTCTTGAAAACCTAAAGATCTAAACTACCTTTACCTAGAAGTCAATGTTCCTTAGCTTGGAAGCAACCCAAGGACACCCCCCCCCTTGCCTTGGCCGGCCATGGGGCACCCCCTTGGCAGCCCACACTTCTACATAACCCCTTTGCATTCATTCATGAATAATTTACATGAATTTAAACCTAGAAAAATCCCATTTTCTTCAAACACCCACAACTTGATCAATATTGATCCAAATCACCTCTAGTTTCTTGCATTGGACTCCCCTACACTAGAGGGTACTTGTTAGGGCCTGCTATCAAGGAATTTTGAAGCTTTTGGCATCACCAAGTGGAAGGAATCACACCCCCTCTCTTTGTTTTTCCATTGGAAATACACCAATAGGTAAATGCTCTTAGACTTAGCTAAAACTCTGATTTTTCTTCATGTATGCATGCATCTAGGTACTAGGGTACTGTGGGTAAAATTTGGTGAAGGTTAGAGTCGGGTTGGTGTCCGTATCGGACACGTATCTATGTTTGAAAACCTGTGTTTGATGAATTGCCTCTGTAAATTAAATGTTATTATTTTTGAAAACTATTTGAACAAGCTTTTAGCTCTATAGGTGTAGGTCATAGAACCATAACCCTGAGCACACTTCGAGTCGTGTCCGTGTCCAAAACAGGACACGAACACACTGTTAAACAACACTGTGTACACTGTTAAATCCTAAGTGTTTGACACTTTGTATTGTGTCCACACGTGTCGTGGACACAATACAGACACATGGACACAAACCTAGACCCTAGGCCTACCCCCTGACACGAGCACGTGGCCCCACGTGCCACGTGTGAAGTACACGAACCCCCGACACTTGTGCACGAGGCACTGCGTAGCTCCCCTGCTACCAGACCCCTCGTGTGGACACGACACGACACGTGGACACGTGCTACTTGGCACAGACCTAGGGGCAGTGTCTGATAAGACACCCCTAAAGTCTTGTGTCACGACGTGTCGTGTCGAGGGAGAAAATCTACTCGCACGGGTCGTACACTGGCACAGCATACGCGTTTCAGACCTCTCTGATACGCACGTAGAACTCAGACACGCGGACACTTGGACACGAATCAGGTTAGTGGACACCTAGTAGACCCCTAGGCGAACTTTCCCCCACGAGCACGAGACACATGGATACGTGTGTCGTGTCCTAGAGTGAACTGCACGCGTGCACGACGCTGTGCACGCGTGGGTGTATCAGGAATTTACCCGTATGATGTTTTTGAGTGTTTGGACACATTATTTCGTGTCGTGGTATCGTGTCAGTGTCCTAGGACACTAGAGTATCTACGGGGTGTCAGTTACCAACCCTTGGTTGAGAGTCTTAGCTCGATTAGGTTGTGAGTATTCGAATTTCCCCATTCGAGTGCACTGTGCACTGTCACAGTTTTTGGGATTATTTCCAGTTTTTAGAAATCGAATTTCGATTCGATTTTGTTAATGATTTATACTTAGGACTAGTGTATTTTAGTGTGTAGATGTGAAGTATATGTGTATTTGTGGGTGTGGGTCGATTTTGAGGAGTTTTGGTAGTGTGTGTGTGTATAGTTATATGTATATACATATATATGTATATATGTATTCTGTTATGTGTGTGTTTGGGGGTATTTGGTTCCAGGTTCTGGAAACCCCCCCTGTTTACTGGTTCTCTCTCTCCCTCACTGTCTACTCTCTCACAGTCTCTCTCTCTCACTCTTCTTTTCCCTTCCCTATATATATATAAAATATATATAGTTATATATATGTATTGTATATATATATACATGATATATATATGTATATTGGTATTAGGTCTCTATATGTATATGTAGTGTATTATATACATGTGGGTGTATTATATATGTTATTCCTATTTTGGGTATATGGATAGTATATATCTATATAAGTAGATATATATATATATATATATATATATATATATATATATATATATATATATATATATATATGTGACTTTTTAGTTTTAGGTTATATAAAAAACCCATTATTGGCCTATGGCCAGGGTTATTGGCCTATGGTTGGGGCTAGCCCTAATGACCCAAAAACCCATTATTGACCCTTGTTGACTGAAAGTTGACCAAAGTCAACTATAGGTCAAAATTGACCTAGTTCACCTAGAAATGACTAGGAATGACCTAAATCAACTAGTTTGACTAGTTGACTAAAACCCTAACTAGTTTAACTAGTGTTGACCTAGCTTGACTTAGAGTTGACCATTATTGACCATGGTTGACTAAGTCCACTATTGGTCAAACCATGACCTAATTGACCTAATAAATGACTAGTTCAACTAGTCAGACCATGGTTGACCTAATTACCCTAACTGACTAGTCTTTGTTTGACCAATGCCTCAGTTGGTCTAAGTTTGACCTAGACTTGACCCAGATTGATCATGTTGACTAGTATTTGACTTGTTTGACCTTGTCTGACTCTATTTGACTTAGTTTGATTCCCTGTGATCTAGTATGACTTCCTGTGACCTAATTGACTATTAGAGTTGACCCAGAGTTGACTTTTGACCAGATTGACCTAGAATTATGTAGTATGCATTGTATACTTTATTTTTACCATTGTGGATACATTGTGACTTGTATTGCTCTGATTAGGAGCCATACACCTCTCCTCAGACAGTATATCCTCTTCAGACATTCAGTTATCAGGCGAGTACATTCTCTGACCGTTTCATATTTGCCAGGATTATATTCTTGCTCTAGCTTACTTTACTTGATGCTGACACGATTGTTATCACGGATTGGTACTATATGGATCTTTTCATGAGATGTTATCCCCCTCGGGAGCATCAGGTACTTTTGTCATGTGTGTTTCACTTACATCATGTATCTCATGCTTCTATTTTCATGTATCTTCATGTATCAGCTAGTGACTCATGTACTCTCATGATCACCGAGCCTCCATGAATCTTCATGAATCACTCACGTATCACCCAATTATGGGCTTATCACGAATCTTAACATAACCTGAATGGATCCTTGTGTATTGATTGGGGATGGGGGAGTGGAAATAGTCATGTGGATATTACCCCAGTAGCTGTAGTCATGAATCACTTCTAGCTGTAATCATGAATCTCCTATGCCATTTCACATGTCTATATTTTACTCTGACTCACTAGACACTGCTAGTTCTCTATATACAGTAGATATTTCCTTTACAGCTATCTCTTTGCTACATGTATCTTCCTTCAGCAGTTCCTGTATTTTACTCTATTGCATGCTTTATATCTCCTATCATTCTATGCACTGCGTGAGATGTATTGTGCTCGTTCCCGTCCTGATTGGACCTGTTGAAAATATTACAGAGGATGAGGATGAGGCCCTGGTGTCTACCTTTTATGGAGCAGGACTAGATGATACTTATGTTGTGGACCCTCAGCAGGATCCACCTGCAGCTGAGGATGTTGTTCCAGTAGTCTAGACCAGTTTAGTCTAGGCAGTCCTTTCTATATTTACTTTTTGTCTCATATTCTGAGTTGTATTTTGAGATATGGAGATGTATAGACTCTTAGACTTTTTGTATTATGAGTTGACAGTTCTGGATATTATGTTGTACTAGACACTTAGACTTATTCATCTATGATACTGTTCTCTTGAGTTACTATCTATCTATCTGTCTTTCGTTCTTCTACCCTAGATGTGATTGAGATGTATATTGTTATGTCACCTCCATTCGGAGAGTATAAACTGTACAGGTACTTGGTATTGATAGATGATTGACCTAGGACAGCGTTCTACCGCCGACACTGCGGCGTAGGCTGGGCGTTGTTACGTTCTCGTACCCTAACAGTGGGTGCGGGTCGTGACACGTTTTTATTGGTGGCCCATGCAGGTCTCGAGTTTATGTAGTGGTATTCGAATTAGAGTATCACTACAACCTGCGATAGGATTGAGGAATAGGCTTAGAGAGAGTGGATACTCAATCACTGTTAGGATACCTTGAGAGATTCCTGGGATGACCCTTGAGAATCTCATTTGAAATTACGATTTAAACTCCTTTTCCCTTGATTGAATTTGATTTTGGAGGATTCACTGTAGAACTTTGAATCCTGGTATTAGTTGATGATTTTAAAAATTTTGTAGTTGTTGATTTTAAATTTCTTAGTGTTAGAATAATATCTTTTATTTTTAGGGTACTCAATCACAATTATGAGAAAACTCTTATCTGTTTCTTGCCATCTAATCCTCTTGCTAATTGCCTTTCATTAAAATGAACTGTCCTCTCTATTTTGCATCTTGCTTAAACTCTTTCTACCAAACTATGTGACTGTATCCAAAGCCTGACTTACTCGACAATTCCTCAAATCAAGACTTATTGAGACCTTCTAACCTCGACCCTTGATTGATCGAACCCTAACTATATTCATCTAGTAGCCTATCTATCCCTAGGACTGTGTTCCTAAATTATTTACTGGATTCCTGATTAATTTTATTTTTTGAGTTAAATTGATCTTCTTCAATTTTTGCATCAATTTGTCACGTCTCGAACTCCCACTTTCTATTCTAGATCATTGGACGTCCTTTACCGTGACTTAGATATTCAGAGTATAATACTAGCTGTTACTTCCCAACAAACTTCACATGTAAGACCTAGACTAGCCTACCTTCATGTAGGTATTCCATGTCCTACTTAAACCCGTTTTCTTGTACTCTATTTTCTTGATATGATTCTCTGGTCAAATGGCTAAACTATAACCTCTACCATGATACTAAATTAATTCTTGTTTCAATTAGGGACCCACCTTGGCTCAATTCTTTCGACCTGGCATGTGATGGTGTTCTGCTTGAACCCTCAAATACTTAACCTTGTACCTTACCTTGAATGCTTGACCCGATTGGTTAAGAATCTTGGACTATGTCTCTTCCTTCATCATTCCACCCTTACTTATATCTTATGCTATAAATTTATCCTTAAGTTTTACAAGCTTATCCTTTTCGAGCTTGATCATGGTATATTTTATTGGGTGTACACCCACTAACATATTATCTAATCAGAACCGGCGCATGATGGTCTGATCAACCTATTGCGTTTTGGTTCACTTTTTCATATATTAATCTACGTGGATGGAGACAGTTAAACTTGCCCTAGAATCTTATCCGCAACAGCCTTGACAATTCTTCTTGGAATTATTTTATCGCCTATGAACCTCGTATTCGTATCCAGTTGAATTAAAATTTAATCATGACCTGGATCTTCATCATTGGATACTCGTGCTCATACTCGATTTTATTGATTTTCCATCTTGCCCAAATCTCGATTATCCTGAAATTGATCAACTTAGATCGTGTCAAGACTAAAATCTATTTGTGATTGTTTGTACCTAAATTTTTAATTTTCTTTTTATGGAATGGTAACTTTAATGATTTCTCACTTGTTAATGACCTATTTTCATATAGGAGGGTAGACGACCCTATAGCCTTGATGATTGTTGTTTCCTTACCTTCCCAATTAGGACATCCTAGATTGCTTGTACGTTTTGATACTATAGGACAGTATTGATCTAGAATGACTAGTGCACCTAGATGAGACCACAGACTGTTCCATTTAACCTGTCCCCCTGGTACCACTATTTTATCACGATTTTTGGTTCAATTTAGGCCATAGACCTTTCCCACTCTAAATTGTGATCATCATAGGCACATTACCGTGACTTTTAAATTTGGAGCATAAGACTAGTTGATTTCTCAAAACTAATTTCACATACGTAACCTAGACATGACATACTACACCCATGACCTTAGTGTGCCACTCAGGCATACCATTGTGTGCTTCATTTGCTTAGTACGATTTTCCTGACCCAAGACTCCATCCTGATTTACCCCATGGAGTTACTTTTGGCTTCGATTTGAATTCAGGACACCTTATGACCTAAAACTGCCAGCCAATTTTTGGACATGACCCAGTATAGGTCTACTACCCATATTTTGCTTGTTGACCTTGTATGTTGCCTAGGTAGTGGCTTCGTCCTTGATTATTGGAGGTTTGACCTAGAAAGAGTACGACCATCTAAATTTCGAGGACGAAATTGTTTTAAGGTGGGTAGACTTGTAACACCCTGTTTTCTGAAATTGAGGATTTTTGAAAATTTATTATTTTATTATTTATTAGTGGTATTTTAGTCATGGTATGATTTTCTGGTGATTTTAGTTAAGTTAAACCATTTCTAAAGTCATGCTAAGTCATGACTTATGACTTTGTGACTTTGTTAGTAAACCTTAGTGTAAACCCTAGTTTTCTCTAACCTAGAAGTTGCCATGACCATGAGAGCTTAGCCATAGGCTTAGAACATCAAATTAGGGCTTTTTAGCCTAAAGGGTATTTTGGTAATTTTCTAGGATTTATTTGGATTTATGTGTCTTTATTATTATTTTAATTATTGATTAGTGTCATGTTAGTCCCTAACCTAGTTTAGCCTAATCTAGAGATTAGTTACTAACCTAGAAACTAAGGGGTTAGATATTTACATGTTAGTTAAAGTAGGGAAAATATCTAGATATTATCTTTTGTGATATTTTCTTAAAAACCTAAAGATCTAAACTACCTTTACCTAGAAGTCAATGTTCCTTAGCTTGGAAGCAACCCAAGGACACCCCCCCCCTTGCCTTGGCCGGCCATGGGGCACCCCCTTGGCAGCCCACACTTCTACATAACCCCTTTGCATTCATTCATGAATAATTTACATGAATTTAAACCTAGAAAAATCCTATTTTCTTCAAACACCCACAACTTGATCAATATTGATCCAAATCACCTCTAGTTTCTTGCATTGGACTCCCCTACACTAGAGGGTACTTGTTAGGGCCTGCTATCAAGGAATTTTGAAGCTTTTGGCATCACCAAGTGGAAGGAATCACACCCCCTCTCTTTGTTTTTCCATTGGAAATACACCAATAGGTAAATGCTCTTAGACTTAGCTAAAACTCTGATTTTTCTTCATGTATGCATGCATCTAGGTACTAGGGTACTGTGGGTAAAATTTGGTGAAGGTTAGAGTCGGGTTGGTGTCCGTATCGGACACGTATCCATGTTTGAAAACCTGTGTTTGATGAATTGCCTCTGTAAATTAAATGTTATTATTTTTGAAAACTATTTGAACAAGCTTTTAGCTCTATAGGTGTAGGTCATAGAACCATAACCCTGAGCACACTTCGAGTCGTGTCCGTGTCCAAAACAGGACACGAACACACTGTTAAACAACACTGTGTACACTGTTAAATCCTAAGTGTTTGACACTTTGTATTGTGTCCACAGGTGTCGTGGACACAATACAGGCACATGGACACAAACCTAGACCCTAGGCCTACCCCCTGACACGAGCACGTGGCCCCACGTGCCACGTGTGAAGTACACGAACCCCCGACACTTGTGCACGAGGCACTGCGTAGCTCCCCTGCTACCAGACCCCTCGTGTGGACACGACACGACACGTGGACACGTGCTACTTGGCACAGACCTAGGGGCAGTGTCTGATAAGACACCCCTAAAGTCTTGTGTCACGACGTGTCGTGTCGAGGGAGAAAATCCACTCGCACGGGTCGTACACTGGCACAGCACACGCGTTTCAGACCTCTCTGATACGCACGTAGAACTCAGACACGCGGACACTTGGACACGAATCAGGTTAGTGGACACCTAGTAGACCCCTAGGCGAACTTTCCCCCACGAGCACGAGACACATGGATACGTGTGTCGTGTCCTAGAGTGAACTGCACGCGTGCACGACGCTGTGCACGCGTGGGTGTATCAGGAATTTACCCGTGTGATGTTTTTGAGTGTTTGGACACATTATTTCGTGTCGTGGTATCGTGTCAGTGTCCTAGGACACTAGAGTATCTACGGGGTGTCAGTTACCAACCCTTGGTTGAGAGTCTTAGCTCGATTAGGTTGTGAGTATTCGAATTTCCCCATTCGAGTGCACTGTGCACTGTCACAGTTTCTGGGATTATTTCCAGTTTTTAGAAATCGAATTTCGATTCGATTTTGTTAATGATTTATACTTAGGACTAGTGTATTTTAGTGTGTAGATGTGAAGTATATGTGTATTTGTGGGTGTGGGTCGATTTTGAGGAGTTTTGGTAGTGTGTGTGTATAGTTATATGTATATACATATATATGTATATATGTATTCTGTTATGTGTGTGTTTGGGGGTATTTGGTTCCAGGTTCTGGAAACCCCTCCTGTTTACTGGTTCTCTCTCTCCCTCACTGTCTACTCTCTCACAGTCTCTCTCTCTCACTCTTCTTTTCCCTTCCCTATATATATATAAAATATATATAGTTATATATATGTATTGTATATATATATATACATGATATATATATGTATATTGGTATTAGGTTTCTATATGTATATGTAGTGTATTATATACATGTGGGTGTATTATATATGTTATTCCTATTTTGGGTATATGGATAGTATATATCTATATAAGTAGATATATATATATATATATATATATATATATATATATATATATATATGTGACTTTTTAGTTTTAGGTTATATAAAAAACCCATTATTGGCCTATGGCCAGGGTTATTGGCCTATGGTTGGGGCTAGCCCTAATGACCCAAAAACCCATTATTGACCCTTGTTGACTGAAAGTTGACCAAAGTCAACTATAGGTCAAAATTGACCTAGTTCACCTAGAAATGACTAGGAATGACCTAAATCAACTAGTTTGACTAGTTGACTAAAACCCTAACTAGTTTAACTAGTGTTGACCTAGCTTGACTTAGAGTTGACCATTATTGACCATGGTTGACTAAGTCCACTATTGGTCAAACCATGACCTAATTGACCTAATAAATGACTAGTTCAACTAGTGAGACCATGGTTGACCTAATTACCCTAACTGACTAGTCTTTGTTTGACCAATGCCTTAGTTGGTCTAAGTTTGACCTAGACTTGACCCAGATTGATCATGTTGACTAGTATTTGACTTGTTTGACCTTGTTTGACTCTATTTGACTTAGTTTGATTCCCTGTGATCTAGTATGACTTCCTGTGACCTAGTTGACTATTAGAGTTGACCCAGAGTTGACTTTTGACCAGATTGACCTAGAATCATGTAGTATGCATTGTATACTTTATTTTTACCATTGTGGATATATTGTGACTTGTATTGCTCTGATTAGGAGCCATACACCTCTCCTCAGACAGTATATCCTCTTCAGACATTCAGTTATCAGGCGAGTACATTCTCTGACCGTTTCATATTTGCCAGGATTATATTCTTGCTCTAGCTTACTTTACTTGATGCTGACACGATTGTTATCATGGATTGGTACTATATGGATCTTTTCATGAGATGTTATCCCCCTCGGGAGCATCAGGTACTTTTGTCATGTGTGTTTCACTTACATCATGTATCTCATGCTTCTATTTTCATGTATCTTCATGTATCAGCTAGTGACTCATGTACTCTCATGATCACCGAGCCTCCATGAATCTTCATGAATCACTCACGTATCACCCAATTATGGGCTTATCACGAATCTTAACATAACCTGAATGGATCCTTGTGTATTGATTGGGGATGGGGGAGTGGAAATAGTCATGTGGATATTACCCCAGTAGCTGTAGTCATGAATCACTTCTAGCTGTAATCATGAATCTCCTATGCCATTTCACATGTCTATATTTTACTCTGACTCACTAGACACTGCTAGTTCTCTATATACAGTAGATATTTCCTTTACAGCTATCTCTTTTGCTACATGTATCTTCCTTCAGCAGTTCCTGTATTTTACTCTATTGCATGCTTTATATCTCCTATCATTCTATGCACTGCATGAGATGTATTGTGCTCGTTCCCGTCCTGATTGGACCTGTTGAAAATATTACAGAGGATGAGGATGAGGCCCTGGTGTCTACCTTTTATGGAGCAGGACTAGATGATACTTATGTTGTGGACCCTCAGCAGGATCCACCTACAGCTGAGGATGTTGTTCCAGTAGTCTAGACCAGTTTAGTCTAGGCAGTCCTTTCTATATTTACTTTTTGTCTCATATTCTGAGTTGTATTTTGAGATGTGGAGATGTATAGACTCTTAGACTTTTTGTATTATGAGTTGACAATTCTGGATATTATGTTGTACTAGACACTTAGACTTATTCATCTATGATACTGTTCTCTTGAGTTACTATCTATCTATCTGTCTTTCGTTCTTCTACCCTAGATGTGATTGAGATATATATTGTTATGTCACCTCCATTCGGAGAGTATAAACTGTACAGGTACTTGGTATTGATAGATGATTGACCTAGGACAGCGTTCTACCGCCGACATTGCGGCGTAGGCTGGGCGTTGTTACGTTCTCGTACCCTAACAGTGGGTGCGGGTCGTGACATCGCGTTCCCTACCGATGCGGGCCAACACCGAACTCGATGTGGCCTCTTCGGGACCAGACGACAATCGACGTAATCCTATAGAAGTTAACGAACTACTCCCTGACCAATTGTGTCAAACCCCGATGCCATCCACACCTTCGACCCAGCCAGGTTGCTTCGAGCGCCAACAACAAGGATGCCAACCGACCGAATCTAGGACAGCCGCATGACCGTTACTCTTCTGCGTCACCTCCTCTGGCTTCGCCCTTCCCTTGGAGCTATCTGATATGTCGTTGGTGTACTCGTCATCAGTCTATAGACCTCCGCGAGAACACTCGACCGGAGAAGGTAATCTAAGTCCTCGCTCATTTCTTCAAAAATTCAGTTACTTATAACTCAATATTTTTTTGCTCCATCAAGACAATAATGTAAGCACAAAGGTTTAGTTGGAAGCCTCTAGATTACTCCAGATAATGGTGGATTCCTCTTGAACTCACGTGAGTCATCCCTAAGTTTCTAGAAGTTATATAATCTTTCCATCGTATAAATATCTCAGGTCTAGAAGTTTCTTGTAGAGTAATAGAACTTTCATGTAAGATCCTGTAACCCCCTGGTTTCGAAATTTGCATTTTTTTCGTATTCCTAATTTTTTGATTTTATTTTCTAGGAATTATTTGTAGATTTTTAGGTGATCACGAGAAAGGAATGACATAGTTGTAATTATCTAAGGTGGAGTGGCACCATTAGTAATTATTTTGAAGTTTATGATTATGGAATGACAATTTGGTAATTTAGAAGTGGAGTGGCATTTTGATTATAGTAGTTGCCTTGAATGGGTCGCTAGCTAATTGGTGGCAACTCTCTAGAAGACCCTTGATTAATTAGGAAGGAATATTCCATGGCATCTAGCAAATTTGAATATTCTTAGAATATTCCTTGAAGCCCATGTGCTAATTAGATCTATATTATTCCTAACTACACCTTTAAATACCCTTACTTTATTAGCACTAATCATTCTCGAAGCCTAATTACCTACTCTTAATTTTCGTGTCCAGTCGTATTTGTGTGTCCATTATATTTCCTTCATACTTCCTAACTATTCCATATACAATTCCCGTGTCCAACCCCAAGGACACTCCAATATAAAATCATCAACCATCTTTCTCGTATCCAGCACAACCTTGGACACGTTACAAACCACCAACCCCAATTCCCTTGTGTACTGATTTACAGGACACGAACTCATTACAACCATCCACCAAAACCTAAACCCTAAATTCTAACCCTAACCCTAATTCTGTCAAAGCACCGCCGCCTTCTCCGACTCGAGGAAGCCACTGTCTAGATCACCTTCTCTGTGCTCTAGATCCCCGCTGCTTGTTCGTCGAGCTCACTACTTCCATCCGGCGAGCTACTGTTCTGAAAAACTACTGTCAACCCCAACCATCTCGACATGACCGTTGGAGCTTCTTGAAGTCAGGGGCTGACCACCGCTCTGTGAAGATCTCATGGATGCCACTATGTCATGCCTCATTGTCGGAGCTATCACCGACACCCCCATCTACTCTTCGGCCTCCCTCGTGTCCAGATCAGGATACTAACTCTGTTTTTCCTCTGCTTCCTGAGCTCTCCGCTGGTCGTCAAGGCCACCTCTCCTCCACTATCCCCATCTCCATCTGTGATGGCCACATCTTCTTCTGTCGAGCCATGTCAAGTCAACCACCTGGTCTTCTGCCCCTTCCGATCTCCTTCTCTCTGGCAGTACCTCAGTCGACTACTGGACTCCTCGAGGTAAAGCCTCTTCTGATTCTTCTATGTCTCTCTCTTTCTCTGCTTCACTCCTCTCATTCTCTCTCTTCTCGAAGATTCTTGCTTCTGGTGATTATTTCCTCTCTTTAGTGTAGGGAATTATATTGGGAATGGGTTTTTTGTAGATGGGATGAAAGCTAGTAAGGGCTGTGGATTGAATCTATGGCCATGGTCCAACAGGGGATTGAGTTTGGTTGAGGGTTATAAACATGGGTTTATTTAATGAGATGTGCCCAAATATGGGTTCACCCAGTTAGTTGGTTGGGATTCTATTGATTTGGGATTTTGCCCATGTGTCACGACCCGCACCCAATATAAGGGTACAAGTGCGTAACAACGCCCAGCCTACGTCGCAGAATCGGCGGTAGAACGCTGATCTAGGTCACTATCTAATAGGTTACTATCTAAAACAACTCATGCAATTATATAATATACTTGTCTTAAATCTCAACTCCGAACAGAGGACAAGTATATAAATAACATAACTCAATCACAGTCTAAGCATGATAGGATAACACAGAATTCTATAACTAAAAGAAAACAAATAAAAACTACTAAATGATAATATCTCAAAACAACTCAAAACAAGTCAAATCTCATATTATTACAATTCAAATTCTAAACAAGAATTCTATAGCAAGTCTACTAAACTAGTCTCCCGATCACTCTGAGAGTCGGGGCCAAAGGTAGCTAATCCCTCTCCAGATCCATAGCAAGTAGGGCATGTATCCTCAGGGCCATCATCTGTAATATTTTCAACAGGTCTAGTCAGGACAGGAACGAATACATCTCATCAAAAAAATCCAAGTAAATGACAAAGACTATAAAATAATTATAAACAGTTATATTGATGAAGCATAGTAGTGAAAATGGAGAAACAGTTAGAACAAGGAGAGTAAATACTGAGAGACAGAATATCATGACAATAAAGACTGTAAATATAACTAGCTGAACTAGAGTAATGTGATATGAGTCCAGGTGGTACAATATATGTCAAGTGTGATTCCATTCAATGATTCTAGTAGGGTGATTCTTGTAATAGTTCTTGTGATGATTCTAGTAAAGATTCTTGTGGTGATTCTAGTAAAGATTCTTGACAATACTCACAGTGTATTTTAAAATAACTGAAATCGACATGTAAATGGCTAAGGGTAATCCGGCACATCACACACTGATCAGGTGAAGGATGGTTATCGTTCTTGTATAATTCACAGGGAGGTGGTTCGAGTATTTGGGAATGTTTACATGTCTACTCAGGTATTTTTCCGCCCGACAAATATGGGTGAATCCATAACACGACACGTAAATCGAGAACAAATCTAGCCAGAACATGAAGGTGCTTGTAGGTGTTTCTTGTAATGGTTCTTGTAATAGAGGCTAGACAAGTAAGGTATGTGTATCATATACATGAATTCTAGAAATATCAATCTATTTTTTTAACAAAGAATCAAATAGAACTGACTAGAACTGAAATATAGAAATCGACAAGTAAATGAAAGAACTATCAGAGAATGTACTCGTCTGTTACCCTTGAGTGACTGATGAATACAGATGTCCGAACTGGAGTCACAATATCCTATTTAGAGCAACCATAGGTTACAAAGTGTCTAATATGAAATAAGAGAAATTAAAATGCATTCTAAATAATTTTAGGTCATTTTGGGTCAAAGTCAACCTTTGGTCAACCATTCTAGTCAAACTAGGTCAAAGTTAACCCTTGGTCAACTATTCTGGTCAAAGTAGGTCAACCCTAAGTCAACTAGTCTATTATTCCAAGTTTAGGTCAAACTTAAGTTATTTAGTCATTTCAAGTCCATTTGGGTCAAGGTTGGACCAAGTTTGACTCAAAGTTGACTTTTGCCAACTTGGTCAACTTGTTAGCCAATTATGCCTAACTTAGGCCTATTAGGTATTTCTAGGTTTAACTCAAAACTAATACAACTTACATAACTCCCATAGGCTTAGATATCAAATACCATCTCATATATATATATATATATATATATATATATATATATATATATATATATATATATATATATATATATATATATACAACTAACAGTATATACAATATATGATATTTATATATACGTACATGTATATAAGGCAAAGGGGAAATTATATAAGCATGTGTGTGTAGTGTTGTGAACCGTGGTGTTGAGAGGGCTGCTGCTATAGGCAAATCTGAGAATAACTCACAAATAATGCATATACACTATATATATGTATATACTAGATATTATGGTATATAAGGTATATACATATATAGTAATGTAATATATACATAGAAAAAGAATGGTGCGTGTGTGTGCTGTTGTGAAAGGGTAGATCACCCACCTGCAATCAATCCCAGACCCAACTGAATCCCAAATCCCTTTTATATATATATATACATATATATATATATATATATATATATATATATATATATATATATATATATATATATATATATATATATATATATATATATATATATATATATATAAAATATATATATATATATATATATATATATAAAATATATATATATATATATATATATATATGTATATATATATATATATATATATATGTATATATATATATATATATGTGTGTGTGTGTGTGTACATTCAAACACACACACACACACACACACACACACACACACACAGATATATATATATATATATATATATATATATATATATATATATATATATATATATATATATATGTATATATATATATACATATATATATATATATATGTGTGTGTGTGTGTGTGTGTGTGTGTGTGTTTGAATGTAACCTTTAGATCTATATACAAAATCAAATGTCAAAATCTAAACTAAAACCAACATCAAACTCAGAAATCTGAGTTTATACTGAGAAAAATGATTTCAAATAATATATCCATTCAAAAATAACCCAACACAATTTCGAAAACCCAACTCAATACCCAAATCTCAAAATACACAACTAGAAATCGTGAAACTTGGCAAACATGAAGGTGTATATGTGTGTGACATGCTCGGGTACTCACAGGGTCGAACTCGTGTCCGTATCGTGTCCACGAAGTGCTTATCGCACGGGCACGTACACGCTTGCACGGTATCAGCCGAATCAGTGCAGACGCGATAACTTCGCGAATACACAACGAAATCTTATGAAATTTTAGGAGCACGTGGGCAGAGGTTACACCATGTGTCCATATAATTTCATGCAAAACCATGTCCTGTGCATGGAGTTATGACACTCAGACTGTAGGGGCTGTACGCACGCGCGCGCACGGCTTCGTGGGCGTGTGTCGACATCCGTAGCTCACGACACGAGCCACGTCGTGCCATGTGGTCGAGTCTAGGGCTAGCCTAGGTCTAGGGCTAAGTTTCCATACTCCTGGTTCAAGTCCTCGTCGCATCGTGTCCGCGAACGAAGGCCGTGTCAGCGACAATTTTTGGTCGTATGCACAGTGTTGGCTGAATCGTGCGTATTAGATTTCTCCGCGCACGCTCCATGAAACTTTGTGAAATTTTAGAAGCACGTGGGCAGAGGTTGCCCCTATGCGTCCATGAAATTTTGCGTAAAACGGAGTCCTATGCGTCGAGTTATGACACTCGGACAGCAGGGCATGCACGGGGCCGTGCACAGGCCTCGTGCACGCGTGTCCATGTCCGATTTGGACACTGAAAATGTGTCAAATCAAGATCCGTCTTCATGAAAGTTGTTTCAAATAATCACATCAATAAATTCATGAAAACAGAATCGCAAAATACCAACTTTCAGTTCTAAGCGATATTTCGTCGAACACGTGTTCCAATGAACCGACACGTGTCCGATACGCCTATCAAACGAATACAAAACCTACCAAACTTCATGCACAGGTCTGGGGTACCTATGTGGATGCATCTACGAATAAAAATTGGGATTAACAAGTGTTTAGAGGGGCTTACCTATTGAGAGTCAATATCTCAATTAAATGAGCCTCCAAACACGTCGATGCCGATTTCCTCCGGTCCAACACCTCCGATCCCTCGCTAGCAAGTCTCTAGCAGGTTTCTGTCCTCCCAACGATTGTAACACACTTCGTTTGGAAGGATTTGGATGAGAAACGAGAAAAATAGGCTATTTGGAGGAGTAGGCAATTTCTAGGATTTTTGCAAATAGGTGGCTACTACTCATATGCACATGAAGAGGGAGGCTGCTGTTTGGGCGGCCAATGGGTGTATCTAGGGTTAGGTTAGGGTTTTGGATGGGCCACCATGCAACTAAAGTCGAAGGAAAGCCAAATAGCAAAAAGGCCAAAAGCTATTTATTAAAATAGCCTAAAAATAAGTCAATTTGTTTCCTAATTAGGACTAATACTCTAAATTAAAATCTATTTAGCCAAATAAGTTTCTAATCATATGGTTAGTCTTCTAATCAAGGTTATCTATGGTTAAACCATCTGCTACTACCAAAAACACTAATCAAGGACTAAACACCAATCAATTTAATAATAAAAAATAATAAAAATTTAAATTATTACACAATTACTAAAATACCCTAATCCAAAAAAGTGGTGGTGACACCATGAATTATAGGAAAGTATTAAGAAATTCTTAATACATATATTGGGCTGAAAAGATTTATGCTTATGGATATTATAAGGAGGGCACCTATGTTAAATTAGGCCTTAACTTTTAAAGGAGTTTCTTTAAGATGAGTGGGAATTTCATGAGTAGAATGGAGCCTAATACTTAAGTCTTATGTTTATTAGGTTGGATTAACAGAGCAATTTTGGCAAATTGGACTAAAAGCAAGTACTCCGTATTTATGTTTCTTAATACTAAATAAATATAATTTCTTTTATTTTCTTAAATTTTCATGAATCATATTGCAATACGATTTGTGACACATGATTTCGTGCTATTGATTGGACTCATGATTTTGAATCAAAGATATCTCTAAATCTTGTTTGCTATAAATTTCGATCATGAATCATAAGACATCAAGTTTTGAATCTTTCTTGATATGAATCATAAGTAATCAAGTTTTGAATTTTGCTTGATATGTTTTTCTGAATCACGGGGAAAGGAGAAATTATCGAGTAGATATGTGGTCAACCCAGTATATTCCGAAGCATAGCTTGACATATACTGCACGTATGTCCAAGCCTGACCAGTCCGAATCTAAACCTTAGCCTGCCACATGTCGAAATAGTATTTCAAATCACATAGCTTGCTAATTGTGCATCCTTGATTCATTGTCTGATTCCGTTACTAGTTGTGTTTATCATGTTTTTATGAATCTCATAGTTTCTCGTGTTACAGGTTGCATTTTATTACATTGTCTGGTTCAATTTTTGATATACTTTATTGCTTTATTTAATATTGTGATATTTATACGAGGATGTACTTTGCACCTTTCTTGATTGGATCGTCTACCAGGTGATAACAGACTAGCATGGAGAAATGCTTTGGAGGATTAGAGTTAGAGTTAGCTTGGATCATTGATGTATTATTCATGTGTATATTATTTGAAGGATTTACCGAATTTATCTCCGAAATGAGATGGACATGTATTATGTACGAAAAAAAGATATAGTGGATTGTGATTGTGTGAATGTGTACTGGGTTATTTTCGTTTACTAGTTATGTGATTGAGCATAGATCGCTATCATGACCATTTAATGACTTTCAAGCTTTAGATAGCTAACTACCACCGATTCTTCGCGTAGGCTGGACGCGCTCACAACCCGTACCCGATCATGCGGGCACGGGGTATGACAGGTCTTCTAAATAAGTACGAGGCTCATGTGCTCCTCACCACCTAGGGAGCTGTAAACTCTCTTTAGTATAGAGAAGTTTTCAGTATTTAAATCTCCTTTTCTTTTGTTCAATATTTCTCATTCTCAACTTAGTAATCTTGCTAAGCTTTTGAGGAAGGCTTGTACGTGTCTTCGAGGAGCAAAGTTTGTGCGTCGTATGGAGCAAGATGTAGGCAAAAATACTAGAACTTAACAAGGGGTATCAGAACGAAGGTCGGTTGATGCGATGTCGACATCCGATAATATCCTGGAGAGGCATGCGTCACCTAAGGAGAGGAATGCTAAGACCAATAAGAAGGGCAAAAGCAAGGATCGTATGGCAGAGCGTATCCTTGCCGACCTTACGGAACGTATCGAGATCTTTGAGTCGGGTTCAAGGGACATAGGGAAGCGCATATGCTCCATGGAGTAAAGCAATACGAGATTAGAGGAGTTCTACGATTGGCTGGAGAGAGACGTTGCTTCATTCATTTCAATATTCTGAAAGCAAATTCAAGAGATCTGATCCACACTTGAGAAGGAGCTGAAGCTACCACTTTTGGAGATTGAGAACTTGTACGGAAAGGTCTGAGGATATGATGAGCTAAAGATTATAGTCGAGAGCTGTAGAGAACTCAAGACCAAAGTTGCCATTTTTAAGAAGGTCGATGCGAATGATGGACATCGAATAAGGAGGCATCAAAAGGAAGATTCCTGAGCCAAAAACCCTTATGTCGGGTGTGAGATACTAAAGAAGTGGAGAACTCCTTGTGAAACATGGATGGATATTTTAAGGCGTTGTATATCAAGGATGAGGTCGATGTTCGAGTCCAGTCTGGATTTAGTAACATCATATTTGTGGAGTCTAAATTTGGTTAAATATTTGATTTGATTAATTTGGATGTCCATAGTCAGTGCTAGACTATTTTAGGTGTAATAATATTATTATTTGAGGGTTTTCTATTTAGGAAATCTTATTATGACCTAAAATTAGGTTTCTCATCCTATTTATAAGATGTGAGGGTGAAGGCATAGATCATAGCACAAAGTTGAGATTTGGGGTGCTCGTCCACATATAATATAAGAGAGCCATATAATACAGAAAGAAGGAGGAGATATAAGTCGTCAACTTCGGTTAGGAAGATTGCTACGGGTTGATGAATGATTTCATTATAATCTATGTCATTTTTCTTGACTGTGGTGAGGGGCTGAACTTACTAGGGTAAATAGTTCAACATTAATTTTTGTCAATCTTGTAATTTCATCTGAGTTATATAGATTAAAGTTTGTCCCGGTAATGTAGTCACCGCTATATATTTGTCTTTGTTTGTGCTTGGTGTTCATTAGATGGGGGTTGATTATTTTTTTGAGAACAGAACACAGAAACTGTTACCCCAAACCAAGAAGCCTGCGAGAGAATCGAGCAATAACATCGCAAAAAATCGAACACCAAAATCATAAAGAACCAAATCGTAGACACAGAAAAGTTTTGACAAGAAAAACTCTTACGAGAAAAACTATGGGACGATATCCTGAAAAGCCTCCACTAATAGAATAGAATATTATACCCTCTACCAGCTCCTCACTGATCCAATACGGATTACCACAACTCTTTAGAATAGAAAAATAATCATGAACACACGAAGAGAAGATGACAAGAAATAAAATTACTTGAAACAATCATCTCTTCGAAAATGCCATAGATATCTCATTGCAAAGAACTCTTGCCAACTTTTTTCTATTATTTATTAACTTGTATGCGTCATCCTTTTATAAACCCTTGCGTGAATTAGGGTTACCATATACTGAAAATATGGAATCCCAACATATATGAAAAGTCCAATACATATCAATCATATATTAATAAAAATTTAATCAAATTGGTTTGCCATAAATTGGAAGTCCAATTATGTGGGAAGTCAATATATGAAAGATCCAATCGTAAATATACAATCAGCCAACGATGAAAATCTAATCATATATTTGCTTACCATGTATATATGTCGATCGATGCACTCCCTAAGCTTCTCCGACACACGGATGACACTTGTCGCACTCCGGTATTCTGCACATAGGTTGGAAACTCCACCCACCACAACAAATCCTTTCTTTCTAATTAGGTGGATGAGCTCGTCAATTCGACGATCTTTCTTACTTTGTATCTAGGGTGAGTGGCATCATCCGTCTGCTTCACTCTTAACACCCATCGATTCTTCAAATCTTTCTTGCCTTTTGGCAACCGCACCAGCTCATAAGTTGAGTTTGCCTATAAGGAACTCATCCTCTCCTACATGGCATGTATCCACTCATGTCTATGTTTATCTTCCTTCATCTGTGCAAAACTTTTGGGCTCTCTTCCGTCAGTCAGTAGTACATACTCATCTGGTGAGTATCTCAAAGATGATTGACACTCTCTATCGCTCCTCCTCAATAGAACTTCTGGTGCTGGTTGTGTACCGACAACCTAATTCCTTGAGGAACTACCTCCTTCTTATGCTCATCCTACTGAGGGTTACCCTGACCACAATCACCAGGCTTATGATAAAGGTTGAGAGCATCTCCATGTACTAGCCCTACCATAATTGGATCCTCTGTAGTGTCCTTTGGAAATAAATTGAAGCAAAATGACTAACTAAGGCAATTCCTCAGCCTCAGAAAGCATCTCAGAATTCTGAGTATTGGTTATGGTTTTATCCATGACATACACCACGTCTCTGCTTGTCGTAGAGTCTATAGCCAAACTCATACCAAGAATTAATTTAGATTTATTTTAAGAGCTTTTGTACAACTATATTGGTTTAAATGCAATCAATTAATCCCTTTCCATATTTGGAAACTAATTTAAATCTTTTGAATATGCCATCTTGCATATTTTGTGAAATCTTTATCAAATCTTAACCAAACTTTCATAAAAGCTCCCCTACCCAAACCATAACCTATTAAATATTAAATCTTTATATTTTAATATATTTTTATTGGCTAGCCACCCCCTATTCTCTTTAAAAATCGAGCGTTATTCCCTTCTTTTCCCATGCGTGCATGGTTTTCACCCAGCCGCCATCACCTTCAAACCTGATCACTTTGAACCCTTCTACCACCTCTTATGCCTCCCCAAGATACCACCTCTAATACCGTAGCAAGCCCTAGGCTTCCCACAGCCCTGGTTTGGTTGGCACCAAGCGGAGAAGGCACCCAAAGTCGGTCGAACTTAGGCTGGAACATCACAACAGATACGCTATTTTCGTAAGCATTTTTTTCCTATCTTTTAATGATCCTTTGCTGCAAAATCACTTCTAACGCAAAGCCCTATGTATCTTCTTTTATCCCAATTTTCCATTCACGTGGTTCTGCAACGTTTGTCCATGGCGTAACGTTATATGAACATTGGTTCAGACTGAACAAATTTCGGAGCACGATAGTTTTCGGCAACTCGTGAGGCCTTTCATTCCCAAACAAATTGTTGGTAACGTCCTAACATCCCCCTCTACCATCACATAATGATTTTTATTAATGTTTGTGAATTTTTCATATAATTGATCAATCATATTCATCATATGAATTTCTGAATTGAGAAAACCATTGATCTAGCGTAGCCTTTTGATCACTAAACTTCGTAAAATTCATATATAAATCTTGTTGGTTATTCTTGACAATAAATCACATTATTCTTATTCATTTCAGAATTTTAAACTTATATTTTCTATGGTTGTTTGATTCTAAATCTATCCGACAAGTTGGCATATTGTGTTGCTAGTTACTATTGTTCTTTTGTAGCTTTCTTTTTCTTTTATACATATATACTAGTCATAACCCGTGCCCATAGGGCATGGTTCATTTAAGGTATTCCCCCTCAAAATCTTGGACCCCCAATTTTAAACGAACAATAATAATTATGAGGCCCCCATCAAAATATTAAATCCCAACCACTGCTGGATGTGAAGGATTCCCCATAAAACCCACTCTCAATAATGCTCATCCACAACCATTATGAGTGCAAACCCCACTCTTTGGATTTCCCATAAAACCCCACTCTCAATAATGCTCATTTCCCATAAAACCCCACTCTCAATAATGCTCATCCACAACCATTATGAGTGCAAACCCCACTCTTTGGATTTCCCATAAAATCCCACAACCGTTGATTCACCAAGATTAAATCCCAACCACTCTTTATCTTGGCACAGTCAGCCCTAGGATTCAAAAACCTTTGTGTTTTGTATAATATATATATATATATATATATATATATATATATATATATATATATATATATAAGGGAGGTGAGGTGTCACCCTATGGGTGGTGGCTAATGCTATCATCATGCACCAAAAAGTGTGCAAGTGTATGATGATAGCATGGGGGTGACATATAGCCACCTCACTGTGAGTTGACTCCTCACCTCCCTTACTCTTTCTCTCTCTCTCTCTCTCTCTCTCTCTCTCTCTCTCTCTCTCTCTCTCTCTATATATATATATATATATATATATATATATATATATATATATATATATATATATATATATATATATATATATATATAATTTAAAACTATTTATTTAATTATTTTAGAATCTAAAATAATTTATTTTTTTATTAGAAAATATTATTTTATGGTATCATGATACTAATGGTAGGTATGGTTATAAGTGGTTAATACTAGGTAACTAGATTAATGCTAGTTTAGATAATATATAGTATGTATATACATAAGGTAGTTGTGTTGTCATTAATTATTATTGATTTTAGTTAATTATATTCTAGGAGTTCGTGATCGTTCGACCATAGAAGTTGGAGCCGGACCGTTGCTTTATATTGTTTCTGCTATTCTAGGCAAGATATCTTGCCATATTTGCTCTGTTTAATTTCATGATATTGTTCTTGAGTTGCTAGTGTATTTCTCTAGTAGTGTGCGTCCGTGTATGACTTGGGTGCCATCGGTGTTGTCATCGATGTTTGTGTGTATGGCTTAGCGTGTAGATGATGTTTCCGAAAAGTGTGAAGTTATTCTCAATAACTTTTATGCCTTGCCATATTTTTATACACGACACTGTGAGTGAGATACATTGTGTTGGCGCGGGCTTACACATATTACTGATAATCATTGTGAGCAATTCGTGTGTCAGTACATATAGTGATCAGTTTGAGTCTAGATAGCGACTTGCATAGAGATATGGGTTGTCTGAGTCATGGATATGACTTATGCAAGTCCATGGGCGAAGAAGACTACTAGTAAGCGCATGTGACACACTTACAATCATTGAGCCTCAATGTTGCTCGGTTATTGGTGTATTACTAGAGGATATATCTGGCAGTGATCACTGACTGCTCGTCAGATACAGTCGAAAGATATGCTAGTAATAAATAAGCCTCTAGCGGATGCTATACTTTATCCCTTTGACCTACCCATGTGTACGTTCTCTTCGATTTGCATTCACATAAATTGTTCGAGACCCCTTATTTATCTGTTATTTATTTCTATTGATACATTGTATTGTTTCTTCTGTATCTTGTTACGTCCCTCTGAGGACCGGACCTTGGGATTGAGACAGGTTATCTTGCTGAGGACTTAGAGGTTTTGTCAGAGGAGTTTTTCTAATCCAGGGGTATGGAGATTTGCTTAGAGTCATTGACATATTATCTAGTCAACCTGTGTCCTGGCTAGTATTTTATTTTATTTTATTATTTATTTATTTTTGAGATGTCCTTTCTCCAAGTTGGGCCGTGGCTCAAAGCCACCCAGCCGTCCAAAGGGAATTCGAACCCGAGACCTGTGCTCGAGCGACCCTCCATACTACCACTAGGCTAGTATTTTATTTCAGAAATCTATTATTTTTAGCATTATAGATTCTTTTATGTGGATATATTTCCACCAGATTATTTGACTATTTCAGACAGACCTTTCTATTGGATATTTGGACTTATTTCTATTTCATTCAGTCATCTTTATATATATTATTATTTGTGTTGACGTTGTTGTTATATGGATAGGATTATAGTGATCACAGTGTTGTGGAGATATTAGTAGCTATGACTGTTGTATTTAGATATATTACAGCATATTACGGCTGGAGTAAGACCATTAATTGTTATACTTATTCTAGTTTGTACAGCTGACATCACTACACCAAAAAAGACATTTAGAAACAGTTTTTATATGTTTCTAATATTTTTAGGAACATATCATAATCGTTCCTAAAAGTGGCGTTGCAATAATAGGAACGCATATAAAGCGTTCCAATATTTAGCCTGGAACGGTTATTACATGTTCCAAAAGTAGATTTTGGAACATATGTAATGCGTTCCTAAATTATTTTTGGAACGGCCGTTAGCCGTTTCTAAATGTCATTTTGAAACACTTTATACTCGTTCTAAAATGTAATTTGACACACTTTTGCATTGTTCACGTGGCTAATTTTGGAACGCTTTATTAGCATTCCTATGTAATTTTTTAATTTTAAATTTGCATTTCAATTCTTAGTTCGAAACGCAAATATGATTATTTCAATATTGATCATTGAAACACATAATAATTTCTGCAAGATTTTATTCCATGAGTCAAAACATCAAAGAATTTCATTAAATTAACCAAAGTTGTCAACTTAATATTAAACTTATACCATATCCCAGAAGTTGATTTATATAAAACGTCGTCAAAAGCATATAATGTACAAAATATAAATAATATATAAAATCTAGCTAGAGAGAACATAAAAATCATAACATCAACAACAAAAGGTATGAGACAACTCTAATATCCAAACATGGTAGAAGCAAGCGATTTTGCTTTTGAAAAAGCTACAGGGTCACCGTCTCCTTGTTCAAATATCATTTGAGTAAATGGTAAGTTGCCACTATCTTCTAATACAGATGAAGAGAGAGGAATCTTCAACAGCCTCATCAGTTCCCGTATGACTAGAGAGCACATTAACACCAAAGGAGTCCCCCATATAAGATTTCTTCATTCCAAGTGAAATTTGGTGCCTTTCCTCATCAATCTAACGTTATCAGCTGCACAAAAAGGCAATTGACAAAGTTAGTAAGCAATAGGTAATGACGGAAAATGTTACAAGACAAGATCATTCAAAGAGAAGATGAATTGGTTATTCCATTCCATAACTGATTATGAAGTAAGTTTTGAACATGCCAATGTTCTATATTATAATAACAAGGTTAACCTTCAGGATCTTTGCTAAGACTCTATCACCTGCTTTATATTTAGTTTCAACATCATCAATGTGCTCATCTGTGACTTCTGAGATATGGCACAAACCAACCTGCACAAATAAGTGATAAAGACTAAATTACTTAAAAGCAAAATACTCAGCTAGTATTATCAACTTCGATAAATAACCACATGCCTCTATCACAGAGAAACTAGTCCTTTCTATTTGCATATGCTCACATAATTCCTTACAAAATGTAGAAAATCTAGGCGAGAAGACCTATTGTAAATTACACAATAAATGGTGAACTTCTAGTAAAGAAGACCTATTGTAAATTACACAATAAATGATGAACTTCTAGTAAAGAAGACCTATTGTAGATTACACAATAAATGATGAACTTCTTATCCTTATTTGAGGATCTAGAA
This sequence comes from Iris pallida, assembly GCA_029216955.1. Lineage (NCBI taxonomy): Eukaryota > Viridiplantae > Streptophyta > Magnoliopsida > Asparagales > Iridaceae > Iris > Iris pallida. The sequence continues at coordinate 5,306,159 of JANAVB010044815.1, read as the reverse complement.
AGGGTAGCATAATCTTCTTTTAACTGCTAACCTACCACCAAGTGAAACCAAGCTGATTCTTTCTACAGTAAGGATTACAATATAGCTTGCAAGTAATAAATGCAATTTGCTGAAAAGATAAAAATAAAACAAACTGATATAGTGAAAAAACCCACCATTTCCAGTGCTCATCTAATAACTCCACTCAAGATGTTATAGGAATAAAGACCTTTGCACGTATCAGGAAGCTCCACGAAATCCACTAGAGGAGTATCTTCTAAGATGATGATGTAGCTTGTGAACATCCCAATTTCTAACAGATGCTGCAACTCCCAAGAACATTTTAAAGTCGACCTACTCCAAATAAATCATAGAAGTCAATGCTTATTAATCTATAGATCCAGAAATTTATCAATACTCGTCTCAAGCTACAATTTGAATTTGTTCAACTTTTGACAGAAACAAAACTAAAATATTAAACAAATGCAAAAAACCCGTCATATCAAAGCCTAATGAATGTTTAGTATTTGACTTTGTTCAACTTTTTACAATAGAAAAATTCAGAACTTGTACCCAATATAGTGGCAAAATAGATTACTATGGCAAGTCAAATAGACTTCATAATTTCCTGTAAGGAACATGCAAGATCTAACAAAGAAGTTATGCATGTTGAAACATTGGAGAGTTGCACATATTTCTAAGAGTAGACAACTAAGGTTGGAAATAAAGCTTGAGTCACTACCTGACTCATTTACGTAGGGACAAAACCTATAAATCATAAACCGGACTCATTTTGAATAGTTGATTCACCTAATCCTATATATAACACAGAGAAAACAGATTAATCATCTGAAAAGCACCTTAGCTATCACATCAACTGTCTCCTTAAAATCGACACATCTGGATACGTTGGACTTGGCCAGAAACTCATCGATCAACCAGATTCCAAAATTGTATCCCCTGCCAAACATGCAAATAATTATGAGCAGAAGTTAATATGAGACAGTTTACCAAGTAGGTAAAATCATTGACTGTAGACGACTTGAGTACATCTACTCAAATTCTACTAGAGATGTCATAACAATAGCCTTGTATTGTGTACATCAAGCTTCCTCTTATATAAATGCCATGCTGGTATCAATGTTCTAGTACGCAAATGGAATTAATGTTAGGTTCTCTCTATGGTTGAAGACGGAATATTATCGATATCTCAGGCTTAAGATATCTAGAACATCCAGAAAAAAAGACCCATCCTTGATTGGAGGAATCTCATTAGAGAAGATGGTCCTTAAGATATTAATAAAGGCAGTATTCTAATGTCATATGGAATCATCGTGTAGCCTCCATGACAAGTCAAAAGTTAATTTCAATTACCTTTTCTATAAGATCAAGCACATCTTGGTTATCAACAAACTCCATAATCTCTTCCTTTGTGTACTCTTCATTGCACCATCGTAAATACATCATGTAATCCAAATGCATAATTTGTCTAAGTATATGTATCTATTGCACAGAAAAACAATATTAATAAAACATTTCAGCTTGTGCATACTTGATTGAAATGTTGCCGCAATTTCACTTTGTGAGGTTAATACATAGTTGCTCAAAATTGCCAGATAAATCAGCAAACTCATGAAAATGGTTATTGGTGGTAACTTCATGATATTAATTAGAAAATGAACTTACTTTCTTACATGTTGATCTTGAAGCTCTCAAAACCATAGATATCAAGTACTCCAATGATGTTTTTCGCAGTAGGATCATGTCCTATGGAATTGTTGATTTGTCTACAATCCTGGTATAATAAATAAAATTAGGCCATGATATTTTTTGTGCAAGTAATTGATAAAGTAAAAGGAACTTTAGGCCCAGAATTTTATTTACATGTTTATCCATTTCACTTTTTACACGGTATTCTGTGTTTGTGCATGTGCTATAAATTATGAAAGCTTCTTCTTTGTCAGAAAGCATCTTCTTTGTAGTCGGATATTATAATCCCCAATAGGTTGCTATTCAAAACTTCAATTTCTGATACCCAATTAAAAGAAAGTTATAAATGACAGAATGTTGTTCTGATACCCAATTAAAAGAAAGTTATAAATGACAGAATGTTGTTCTTGTTTTTAGCTTCATGTCAGTTTTAGATCTATTGGGCTACAATCATCAATTGGTGCGCTAGAAGACAACGAACCAGAGGTTCGAATCCCCTTTGTGCTGAGGTGACCGGTGGAGGGAACCGTAGACGACGTGTACCCCCACCTCTGGTAACGTGGGCCCTTCTCCGACGAATGGGGAGGCACCACATGATACGGTTTCTGTCCAAACTTTCCCTCCCTCTCGTTCTGTCTAGAATAACAAATTACGCTAATACCAAACATGTCAGTTTCACTATTCTTGGTATTATTCATATTTACCTCTCCTACTTGAACATCTTTGAGGTCATTTGAGAATTTAATGTTACATATCAATTTCAACGACTTTAATATTTTTTTCCTTCTCGACTGATTGTACTCTTGTGCAGTAAGAGAGAGTCTCTTTCACTCACTCGAATCAGCCACTCTCTAACAACATTGTACATGATTTGCTTGGATAAACTCAGAATTTGTGCACTTAACCTTTTTTTATTCAATTGATTAAAAATATTTAAATTAGGTCATGAGGGCCTAATTTATAGTAGTGGCACAAAACACAGACTATTTAAACCATTTCAGTTTTAGCAGAACTCAAAGTCTTAACAGAATAGAGAAGTCCTAAATGCAACAAATACAAAATGATGCAAAATAGATCTATAACATTACTTGCAGTTAGGATAAAAAGTGCAATATATACCTGGATATTAGTATCATTGGACCTTAGCCTCTTGTTATATGCATCAATGAATCTGCTCCTTTAATTTTCGGAAAGGAAATCTCTGAAGGGCTCCCATGCTTAAAATATATATCAAAATAATCATATAAATTATGCAAGCTATGAAGTCCAAGTGGAACATGTGGAACATACAACCTTGGAACATGTCCTCATCGTAACTCAATTTCTGTGGTCAAGAAGGTAAATAACATTAATCTATCAATCCTTAAAATGACGATTGATATTTGTAGATTTGTTTGTTATGTCATATTGATTCTTTTATAGATTATAGACTACAAGATTGCACTGATCTTACTTAAGATATGACACTTCTCCATGACACTTCTCCATGTTCATCCATGTCGAGACACGACATCATGCCATCTTCATCTAACACTTAGTTGCACGTGTACAAATATCTCTATCTTTATCGGTTTGAATATGCAAACTGAAGCATGTATCCACTTCTCTAGCAAATATTGTATTACTTCAAGTAGTTTGTCGGTTAATTGGCAGGGTTTCTGGGACTCAAGTTTTGTTGATGGGTCAATGAGGGATTTGAATTGCTTATTTCAAGATACTAGTACTACTATGACAGGTAATATATGAAAGAGTAAAGCTTTTACCAATGCACATTACTGCAAATTCTACACACACTGGAAAATATTGTTAGAATTCTACAAGTGTGTGTTCATTGTTTCACTTTGCAGGTTATCATGTATTCAATTCACCAGTGTTTTAAAAATCGGACAATATCTGCGGATTGAACTAGTCAACCCATGAAGGAGTAGTTTTTTTTGGAACTCGTTATTAATATCAATCCATTGTTTTTTTTCAAAATTTGGTCAACCCGATCGACCCGGCCAGTTAGACCACCGAACCGTCTGACGCAGTTACATTTTGAATCGATTTGATCCTGATTTTGGACCTTACATACCATCAAAGTTAATATGTTTGCTCAATAACTGATTCTACTGTGGTAAACATGCATAACTTCTTAGTATACATGTAATTGTGTACTACGCAAATTGTTTGGCTCGATTTGACCCAATCCAGTGTCATGAACGGATCGATCTTCGTCCGAATTATAAAATATTGCAATTCACTCTCATCTTTCTCCCCCCCAATTCACTATTTACAGCATTTATGTACCTACTTTTTTTGTGAAATATAGTTTTTGTAATCTTTTTGAATTGTACCTACTATTCCATGTCAGTACTGTTTGGTATACTAAGCTAGGTTCCATGAATTAACCAACTATAGCTATAGTTGTTGATAGTTACTGAATTCATAGAGGAGGAGATGGCCCCATGGAACCATCAGAGGGACTCATATAGAGCTACCTTTGATTACGCACGAGGCTCCTTCAGTGAAGTCTTGCTCTTTGCCTTATTCGATCTATAGCATGATAGCAATGGTTTGTGGCTCTTGTGGTGGTGGCTATGTGGATTGGTGCCCAAGAAGCTTCAGGTTGATTCAAACTACAACAAAGACTCAGAACTACATAGTTCATGAACTACAACAAAGAGACTATAATTCTACTTGTGTATATACATGTTCATGAATTACGCATCTGTTGTACATACAGTTCTCCATGGAAACTTCAGGTGGATTCAAGGAAAACCAAATAATCAAAGATTTTTTTTCTTATGTAAATATTCTTCTTTTGTATATATATATATATATATCGAATTACTACATCTTTGTTGTATATACTAGCTAGTTAACTCTAAAAAGTCCCTTGTTTCCAATGAACCTTCAGGTTGATTCAGAGTTGAGCAAACATTAAATGCTATATAATTCTACATGAATATTCTCTTGATCGGTCTATACATTCTAGGGACTGATTTTTGGAATATATGTGCTTCCTAGGTGAGGATTATATCTCTGCTCTATTTCTTGTGAACCGAAATAGTAAGAGTGAATGCAATCTATGACAAGCAAGATCTTCCACGTAAATATGTAAGCCATAACAGACATCAAATGCCCCAACCCGCCCCGTCAAGCACCCGGTTGGCAAGTTCGCCTTCCGACCGTTATTAACAAGATTTTCTATTACATGGGACTAAAAAAGCTTATCCATACAATGCCTAGGCTTTAGCTTAATTTTCTATTTTATTAACCAAAGTTATTAAACAAAGTCCCAATATCCTATCTAGACTGAAGTCACTAAACAAAATCTACTTGCCAGGTTAGGAAATGTGTTAAAGAGGGATATCAGAGAAATGGAAATCATCATGTCTGATGACACATACATGGCAGATGGTGGAGGTGAGAGTCAGACTTTGAAAAGCTAACCAAAAGGAAAATCTATTCTGCATCTAGCAACACATATTAGGAGTTTCGAGAGCACGCGTCCAACAAACTAGCATATATTGTGGACATCGATAATCAACCACGATGGTGTCAAATTGTTTCAAAGACTTGGTTGTCCAAAAATTTCAAATTTCTGTTGCTTTCTCTTTGTCCCTAACCTATTTCCTACCCAGTTTTGGAAAATAACTTTACTAAGACTGACTATGATGAGCTATTGTAAATGGCGTATCTGCAAATAAGTTTCACTTGACAACTAACATCAAGTAATATCACTTCAGAGGAAAACCTCGTACAAATCTTGTCTCTTGTTGCAAGCCATCTGTACAAATAGAATACCGTCTGTTCAGACTAGCTGCATTTATCAAATAACTTCCTAATATCAGGTACAAAGTATCAATCTTGTTGGATGTAATATTTTGTAAGAAACAACTTCCTAGTAGCAGGTGCAACAATGACAAGAGATAACAAAAACCTGAAATAAAATAACCTGATAGACACTTGTACTCAAGCACTGACCAAAACACTGACCAAAAACATAATGTAACAAAAACCTGTTATAACAAAAACCTAATAGGCACTTGGACTCACAACCACTGACCAAAACATGATATAACAAAAATCTATTATAACAAAAACCTGATAGGCACTTGGACTCACAAGCAATGATGAAAACATGATATAACAAAAACCTGAGATTAAACTGCAATATAAGAATAAAAAGTGACAAAAAAGTAACAAAGTGACAGGAAGGTAAATGAAATTGAGCCAACAAAAAGAGCAATCACAAGCCAAATATATTGATAATATGAATCATGGATAGATGGGAAGTGATCACTGAGATGTGCAAACTAAAATGAACTTTTATAGAATTCCAAGTATATAAATCAAATAAACAAACAAAATATGTCCACTATATGTGATTTAAAGTCTGTCATTACTAGAATTGTCAAATGGGCTGGACCGACCCAGCCCGGCACGAGCCCGGACCGAAAAATTGGTTCATGTGTCGGCCTGGTCCGGCCCGATCAATTGTGGGATCGTGCCGGCCTGGTCCCATATATTGGGTCATATCGGGCCACGTCTATCGGCACATAAGATAAGTCTGGCCAGGTCCGAAGCCCGGTCCAGGCCACATATACTTTTGAAATTTTTTTCTACATTATTCTAGATAATATGCCACAAGAGGGGCTACGGTGAATTGACCCAACTCTTGCTTGTCTTTCTTATTATCCTTCTGCAAGGATTATTAAGAGCTAGGCCAACCATTGTTGATATTCCCAGATACTCTTTACTAAGTTCACCTAAGAGTAGCATTTTCCTGCTATTGTCTTCGGAATCCATATTTTTGAAGTTGCTTATGACGAGTAAAGTATAACTAGACTTCCGATTAGAAAGGAACGTGAATTTATTCCTAAAATTGATAATAATTTCTTCCTAAAATTAATAAGAATTTCCTGATAAAATAAAAAAAAAGAACCAAATTTGATAATAATTTGTTGCGAACACATATACACAAATTTCTCACAGAGACGGGCAAAAAACTTGAAGCAAAATTGATACTAATTTGATTTCGGAAATACACATAGACAAAGGAGGTGCGTGTAATCGAACATTAATGAATGAAATTGCACCATAACAAAAATACTGAACCAAAGAGATACCCCAAAAATAATTCAAAGTGAGACCCTAAAATTGATAATAATTTCTTTATGAAAATTGCACAAAATACCGAACCAAAAAATCTGAGAAGAGAGAAACAAACGAAAAGAAAGTCGGGATAGCCGGCTAAGTCGTCGGTAAGTCGTGCTAAGTTGATCTCCTCGCCCGAGATGAAGGTTAGGTTGATCTCGTCGCTGCGATGAAGGCTACGTTGATCTCGTGGCCTGAGGGAAAAAGAATAGGTTTTTTTGTTGGAACACTTTTCACAATAAGGGCATGTGATGCACATGTATGCTATCCCAAATTTGGAACATATTTAGAACATTATATTAGTGTTCCTAAATAAATAGGTAAATCTGAAAATTATAATAAACTATTTCAGGAACACTTTTTTGATCTGGAACACTTTTATTCAGTTACAGGCACTAGGTACAGATAAAAAGTGTTCTTGATTGAAAATTGTCTAGTGTTCCAAAATTACCATTTTGGTGTAGTGCATGCTCATGTCATGGGTTTCTATGTATTTTGGAACTGGGACATGACATCATCCCCTTTTATGATCAATAAGGAATACATTTTACTCGAGCAGGCTGATGCCACCATATACCAACCCTCATCTCAAGCCTTTGCGATATGCCTCCATACCTTGCCTAAGCTCCTCCTAAGGAGGCGCGAGAACTCACATCGTTGCTCCTCCGCCCTCGACAACCTCCTGGTCCTACTTCTCCATGTGTGGCCTGACAGTCGACGAGCTCCCCATGCCTCACCAACCTCTATTCTCCTCCTTTTCGAGCTCTGGCACGATGACCGTGCTTGAGACGTCGTCGATAACCCTGACTGTCCTTGTCGTGCGACCGTCAATACTAGCTTCTTCTCTAATCCACTATCCTCTTCTCCTCTTCTCCGACGACGACTAGAGAGTGTCGGCGTTGATTAGCCTCGTCCAATACAGGCCGAGCCCCTCGACCTCGATTGGACCCCAATGATGGCGGCTCTGTCACCGGCTGCCATTGCGCATCTACTAGTCTTCTTCTTTGTTAACCCTATATTCTCACCGTCGTCAACACCTGGCCATCGATGCCCGTACATCTCCCCATCAACCCCCTCAAGCCACCTTCCCTAACTAGAACTTCTGGTGTAACTAGTAGCATCCATAGACACTTGTCCGAGCCTTCCCTCGCCCCCTCCCTTTCGATCAAAAAGTAGTGTGGTGCCGCCTCGACGCAACCACAAATATCTTCGGCCATCACCATAGACAACTTCTGCTTAGACTACCCTTTGCACTCTATTAAGCATGAAGGCATTTGGGGGGGGGGAGGGGGGGCGTAAGCATCCATGAATTTTTTTTTTAGGTCATTTGTGTTTTTCATCAACTCTGTCAACATGTAAGCTTTCTAATTATATTTTAGGATATTAATTAGTATAGTATAAAACTATAGTATCAAGTTAAAAAACTAGAATAATTGAAAATGTTTAGTTACAATTAAGCCCAAAAAAAATACATGTTGTCTTAGTAAATTATTAAATCGATATCTTGACTTTTTCGATGACAAACTCCCCGTAAGTTGTAACCAATTGCAGGGTGTGAGCTATAACAAATTAATTAACTAAGAACAAGCGCTTCAAATTGCTAGAGACAATATATATATATATATATATATATATATATATATATATATATATATATATATATATATATATATATATATATATACTTGTTAACCCCAAATGGTTGCTTCCTTTAAGGAAAAAAAGTGAAGATAACATATATGCATGTAGTAATAGAAGTACATGTTGAGAAGCACCATATATATATATATATATATATATATATATATATATATATATATATATATATATATATATATATATATATAGTATAAAACTATATAGTATAAAACTATAGTATCTTCACTTTTTTCGTTAAAGGAAGCAACCATTTGGGGTTAACAAGTATTTAGGGATGTAAATATGTATATATTGTCTCTAGCAATTTGAAGCGCAGCTTGTTCTTAGTTAGTTAATTTGTTATAGCTCACACCCTGCAATTGGTTACAACTTACGGGGAGTTTGTCATCGAAAAAGTCAAGATATCGATTTAATAATTTACTAAGACAACATGTATTTTTTTGGGCTTAATTGTAACTAAACATTTTCAATTATTCTAGTTTTTTAACTTGATACTATAGTTTTATAAACCTAAACTCCATCCCCTTCCCCGGTAATGCATTCACCTGGTGCAACATGCAGGAGGGCCATCGGCGCCAGTACTCTCGCTTAGATCGGGCGATGGTCAACGACCGTTGGTCTGACACTGGCCGGATCACAAACCTCTCTCATCTGAACTCCACTGAATCGGACCACTCCCCTTTCCTCATCATGATCAGCAATAACCAAACCGGCACCAAAAAACCATTTTGCTTCCTCAACTTCTGGAGGCATCATCCCCAATTCTAGAATATTATGACATCCGTTTGGAACTCCGTTTCAGAACCTGACCCTCTGTTACGTGTGGCGGCTAAACTTAAAGTCACTCGGAAGGCATTATCGTCTTGGAGTACGACGGCTTTTGGAGACATCTTCCAGGCCATTAAAGTGGCAGAAGACGATGTCACTCGAGCTGAAATCTCGTTCACCGCCGACAGATCCCCGACTGCCCGCGCATCGCTCAACCTTGCCAGAGCTATTCTGAAGTCCAGGCTTAAGGTGGAAACAGACTTCTGGAGGCAAAAAGCCAGATTAACCTGGGATACCGAGGGCGATTGGAATACCAATTTCTTTGACGCGTGCGTCAGAGGTCGCAGAAACCAATTACAACTTCACCGAATATTCGAAGATAACGGCACCCTAGTGGAGGACCAGGAAGGCATTCAGGCTGCGGCGGAGATATTCTATTCAAAACTTTTCACTAAAGAGCAGGTCGTTAAAGACGTCGCTCTTTTGTCTGAAATACCATCCCTCATCAGCAACAGCGAGAACGATACCCTGTTGGCTACCCCTTCGTTGGAAGAGGTGGAGGAGGCTGTCTGGTCTATAAAAGAACACAGTGCTCCAGGGCCTGATGGATTCAATGGCGTATTCTTCAGAGCCTGTTGGCACACCTTAAAATACGACTTACTGGAGGCCACTATTGCCTTTTTCCAGGGGACGAGATATCCCAAATCCATTTCTTGCGCAAACATCATCCTGATCCCCAAGAAAGACAATCTGAAAACCTTCAAAGACTTTCGCCCCATCAGCTTATGCGCCTTCACCAACAAGATCATATCGAAGATCATTGCCAACCGGATGTCCAATCTCCTCCCCAAAATCATCTCTGAATAGCAAAGCAGGTTTGTTGAAGGTCGTAACATCACTGACAACATTCTCCTATCCCAAGAGATGATCACATGTATGAAGTTCCCGTCCAGAGGGGGAAACGTTGCCATCAAATTGGACATGGAGAAGGCATACGATCGCCTCGACTGGCAATTCATGATCTGGGTCTTCAGGGCGTTCGGCTTTTTCGAATCTTGGATCGACATTATCTTCAGATCTATCAACAACACATGGTTTTCAACCGTCATCAATGGTCAGGCGGCGGGTTTCTTCCGATCCACCCGAGGGGTTAGACAAGAGGATCCCCTCTCCTCCACCATTTTCATTATTGCGGCAGAAGCGCTCAGTAGAAGCCTCAATATCATGCCCAAAATCCTCGGTTTCCATCACTTCCACACCACCACTGGCTGTCCACTTGTCACTCACCTGGCGTACGCTGATGACATCCTTATTTTTTTCTCCGGAGACTTCGGATCGATCGAGGTAGTGTTAAGCACCCTCGCGAGATACACAAGTTGCTCTGGACAGCGCATCAATAACAACAAGAGCGTCATTTATACCCACCACAAAGCCGACAGATCTTGTTCGGCTATTCTTTCTGACATGACCTCGTTTGCCAAGGCATACCCACCTTTTATCTACTTGGGCTGCCCGTTAGTGTACGGAAGGTCGAGCTCAAATATATACGACCACCTTGTAGACAGGATCCGTAAACTGATCGCGGGATGGCACAACGCAACATTATCTCTGGAGGGCAAATTGATCCTTATCAAACACGTCCTTTCCTTCATCCCGTTGTATACCCTGGCCGTCTGCTCCTCCACCAAGAAGGTCCTCCACTATCTTGAATCCCTCTTCGCCAAGTTCTTCTAGGGTCAACGCGACGGGAAGGACAAACACCACTGGGCCAGTTGGGATACCATGGCCAAACCAACCGAAGAAGGAGGTATGGGATTCAGCAGACTTGCCCACATCGTGGACGCCTGCTATATAAAGTTGTGGTAGAAATTACGCACGGAGAACTCGCTTTGGACGAGGTTCATGAGAGCTAGATACTCCAGATTCTCACATCTATCGGAGGCTCTCACTAACAACAGATCTTCGACGTCGTGTCGTCGCATAATTCGTGGACGCAACCTCGCTGAACCTTTTATCCGTCTGCAGTTGGGCGAGGGCCGTTCATCGGCCCGTCTGGAACGGTGGTTTGGAGAAGACAACATCCAGCCCAACATCCGTACTCCGCCGGGATGTGCTATTAGGGATCTATGGGTAGATGGTTCTGGATGGAATTGGGGGAGGATCAGAGATTGGTTCGGTCAACCGGCGGTCGACGGTCTTCGTGAAGCCAACATGAGGATCACTGAAATATCTGACTCGTGGAGATGGTCACCTAACTTGAGCGGGACTTTCACGCTGGCTTCTGCCAGAGTAGTGGCGAGAGGCAGTGGCGTGCCAGATACCACTTCTGCTAAGTTTTGGCAGTCTTGCTGTAACACCCAATTTTCTAAAATGAGGGTAATTTTGAAATTTTGTGTTTGAATTCATTTAATTATGGCATTTAAATAATAATATGATTTTTGGTAATTTTTTTGACTTATGATTTTGGTGTTTGGCTAGTGTAACCTTAGAGACTGTTGACCTAGAGCCTAGCCATGTGATTAGGATATTTAATTAGTATATTTTAGCCTAGAGGGTAATTAGGTCATTTTAGGATTTATTTGAATTTATTATGATTTATGGGAATTTGTGTGAATTTAATATTAATTAAATATTGCTATGTGTTATGTTAGTCTTGACTAGTTGAGACTTTGTAGACTAACCTAGAAGTTGACCCTAGCTATGGTGACTTGGTTAGCATGGTGAGACCCTAATCTAACTTAAGTCAACCTAAATTAGTCATGTAGGAATCAAGACTTGAATAAAAGGCTTAGTGATTTGGTTAATAGGCTTGATACTTAGAAATTGGTTCAATGACTAATACAAATAGGTCCATAGCCTATTAGACTCAACCCTAACCCTAACTATCACTTTATGACCAGCCACCTAGGGTTATTTCCCTATAAATAATCTCTTTATTTATTGTTCTTGCCTCTTTATTGAGATTTCAACATTTTGGAGAAGGAGGTAATGTCATTTCTTCCCCAATCCCTAGAATCTTCATTTTAATTCCTTTTCCACTCTAGTCTTTTGCATAAGTTCCTAATCCAGCTCTATTGCATGTCCATGGAGAGAAATCTCAGGTTTGGACCAATTTGGAGCACTTGGCCATCAAGAAGAAACCCCCCTTTTTGAAGCGTTTTATGCAAATTGCACTTATAGGTAAATCCCTATTCCCTCCACCAAATTTAGTTTCCTTTGCATGGATAGGAAGCCCTAGGTGTCCCCTAGCCGTAGGTATTAGATTTGTGTCGAGTCGTGTCCATTTCGTGTCCGTATCGGACACATATCAGTCCTAGAACCTAGGTGTTTGATGAAATGCTTGAGTGGATTGAATCCACATATTTTCGAAAACTAATTGAACAATCTTCTAGCCCTATAGGTGTAGATCATGAAACCCTAACTCTGAGCACGAATCCGTGCTATTTTTGTGTCGAAAATCGACACGGACACGCAGCACGACGCCGCGTGCGGCTGCCCTGCTGCTCGACACTGGTAGCGGACACGACACTGAATCTTATGACACAAAAATTAATAGACACGAGGGGGCACACACTGACAGCATGCCCCCAAAGTTTGGGTCGAGTTGGTTTAGTATTTTCGAAGATATCGGGCTCGCACTGGTTTTATAAACACCCACACAAGCGCACATTTGGTCACTGATACGAGCTTGGACACGAAGCTGGACACTACGTGGACACATATCAGGCACCTAGACACCTAACCCTATACCTGGCAAATCTTTAGACACGACCACGAGGTGTCTCGTGTCGTGTGTCGTGTCCTGGACCGACTGGCACACGTGCACGAGACTGCACTGAACTGTGTGTGTCTGTGCGTGTACGTGAGTGTCAGGACACGTTGTGTCCTGTTGTATGGACACCCCATGACCCGTGGGACACACTGACACATGCACGACACTTTACCAACCATTAATTTGGATTTTTTAACTGATTTTCGAACTGGGATTTGGTTTTCCCCATTTTTTTCTGATACACCTTACATGCACTCAGTATTCTGAGTATTAAATACAAATTAATTGGTGATTAAATGCTAACTATAATGTTAATACATGATTAACATGCCTGAGATGAGTTCGAGCTTTGGTTTGATGTTTTGGGTTGAGAGTTGTTTGGAGTTTTCATTTGATTATGTTTAAGTATTGAAAACTGAGTTTTTATTCACAGAAGATGATCTCAGTTTACAGAGCATTAGCTCTTGCCTTGTCCATATAGGGATTCAGGCTAATGCATGGCTTGGTTTGGTCTACTGTAAGGGACCTTAGTCCTTCTAATTTTCTGGGTTCAGTTCCCATAGGTGCGTTGTTCAAAGAATGAGGGAAGAGGCAAGCATGACTGACAGCAGTAGTAGGGGCTGCACTAGGCAGCCCCTTGTTCTCTATTTACGTGAGTATAGTGTAGGCTTGACCCTGGTTGGAATGTTACAGTAGGAAGTTGACACTAGCATGCAGAGAGATGTGGATTGAAAAATGCTGACTTGATATGATGATTTAATAGAAAACTGAGATCATTTCAAACCCTGAAAACCTGAGAAGTTTAACCTAAGATTTCAAATCTCAGTTTGAAGGTTCAATATGAGTAAATTGTTGAATGAAAATCTGAGATTGACACTAATATGCACACACACATGTACTCTAATGATACACACACACACATGAACAAAACAGTAAACATAGAGTGGGTTTATGAGATTGAGTTTGGGGTTTACATTGATGCTAAACTCTGAGTTGATTTTTTTAACTTTTAACTGAACTTAGATATAACCTGAGAATGAAATTGGGTTTGGATTTTAGCCTTTGAAAACTGAGTTTTACTTTAATGTGAATTGGGTTTTCATTTGAATGATATTATTCCTATTTTAAACTGTCATGTTCTCCTTATTAAACTAAGAATTGATTTCCATTTCTTCTTAAATACCTGAGTTTGAATTCCTGTCATGTAGGCTGTTAACACACACACCCTAACACTGAGACACATGTACACACAGGGCTTCACATTGTTTCCTGGGACTACTTCACATCCCTGTTAGTATGTGTGTAAACCTGAGCTAAATACTGTCATAGTTGAACACTGAATTTCATATATGCACACACAGCTCACTGGAAACACCTGTCATTTAATCTACTATGACACATTGCACACACACATGTGACACTATCCACTGTCCTGTGGTAGACTGAACACTTTTCACACCCTCTACACACATATGTAGACACACACATGCACATGCCCCATTGACACTACCCTTCATCACCCACAACACTGTATTTCTCACACATTCACTCACACACACATGCCTAAACACATATGTACACTCACATTTTACTTGATTTCATTTCCCTCTCTATCTCTATGTGCAGGTATATCATAAATATATATAATGTGAGTATATATATATTTCTATACATATTGTGTATATAGATATGTATATATGTGGGTACAAAGATATACGGCCTAGTGTTGGTTTCTCTTTTCATGTATACCTCCATGTTCACACACACACATAGCCTTACATGCTAGTTCCCTCTCTAACTTTCTCTTATTGTATAATGTTGTAAATATATGAAATCCTATATACATATAGCTATATATATAAATTCCATGATAAATAGCTAAATGTGAATGTGTCTTGATGTGTGGCTTGTGTTTGGCTTGTATAGCCTTGTGATTGGTGTGTGATTGCTAGACTAGGCTTGGTTAGGCCTCATAAGACTTGCTGGGGTTAGGAGTGGCCTAGTTGACCTAGTTTTACTAGTGTAGTTGACTGGAGTTGACCAAGTGTTGACTTTAGTCTAGTTTGACCTAGACAGCATGCAGATGCATTGTAGATTACATTTATCATTCCCTGTGTACATCTTGACTTGTGTTGCTCTAACTAGGAGTCAGGTAACTCATCTTGGACAGTACATTTACTTCAGACATTCAGATATCAGGCGAGTACATTCTCTGACCGTTTCATACTTGCTAGAATGTCTATTCTTGCCATAGATTAATTTACTTGATGTTGACACATTGGTAACACGGATTGGTACTATATGGATCTTCTTTTGCGATGTTATCTCCTTTGTGTTCACTAAATACATATTGTGATGTGCGTTTCACTAACATATTGTATTTACTGAATACCCTTATCATTGTACACTCATTGTGCATATTGTACTCTCATTATCACATTGAGCTCTATTGTACAAGCCATTGTATAAGGTAACGTAACTGAATTGGATCCTTGTGTATTGATTGGGGAGGGAGAGTAAAAATGGTTATGTGATCAATCCTATTGTATAAGAAATTGTATATGTCCATTGTACACCCACGTACAAAGGAGTCCCATTTTATTGTATAACCTAAACCGTTTACATAACAATATTATACTCTAAATCACATATTGCTTACAGTTCTTACTTATCATATATAGATATTTCCTATTATCATATCCTTCTTTCATATACATCTTCTTTCAGCGTTTCATGTATCTTACTCTATTGCATGTTATATTTTCTAACCAGTTATGATCTGCGTGAGATGTTTTGTGCTCGCTCCCGTCCTGACTGGACCTGTTAAAAATTTTACAGAGGATGAGGATGAGACCCTATGTACCACCTATTACGGAGCAGGCTTAGACGACACCTGCGACCTGGTTCCTCTGGAGGACCCAGCTGCAGTACAGGATGCTACTCCCATAGTCTAGGCTAGATAGCTAGGCTTTATCTTTTCTTTCAGCATTGTTATTTGACTTTCAGTTGTTGTTCTGAGGTATTGTATATATATTTAGAGACTTGAATTGAGCTGGATTTTCTTGAGTTGTTATCTTAGATACTTGGATTCTCTATCTCTTATTTGTATTACATTATGGTTTTGATCTCTCTATCTACCTTTACTATTCTGTATCTGCCTTAGATGTGATTGAGACTGTTCTGTTATGTCACCTCTATTCGAAGTGTATATACTGTTCAGGTACCTTATATTGTTAAATGTTGTGACCTAGGACAGCGTTCTACCGCCGACACTGCGGCGTAGGCTGGACGTTGTTACGTTCTCGTACCCTCACAGTGGGTGCGGGTCGTGACACTTGCATACCCATCAAATGGACTATCCTTATCTGGCGCACATTTAGACGGAAGCTTCCGACGGACGACTCGATCAAATCTATCGGATTCAACCTAGCGTCCAGATGCCATTGCTGCGTGGATCACCAATCGAAATCAGCTGAGCACGTCCTTCTTTCTGGTGAGTTGGCGAACCACATTTGGCTCAATCTTCACAATAGACTTAGTCTTGTCCACCCGACTGGCGGCTTCCACGATCTCCTGTCCAACTGGAGCCGCTCCCACGGACATCAGATCGTAGTAGCCGCTGGAATCTGGGTTTTATGGAAGAACAAGAACAAATTCAGATATGAGGATCGCCAACTCCTTCCTACACAGTTGTTCAGAGAGGTTATCAGACAAATTTTTAAAGCTAGGCGGCGCTGCTCTCACGCCCCCCAACACTTTTTGGGAGGCCCTTCTTTAGGTCTTCCGTCGGGTCTCTCGCGCTTCTGTTGGCCGTCGTAGAGATCTGGATCCTTTTGTGCGCGTCTCGCGCTGTTTCTTTTTCTATCCTTTTGTCGCATTAAGTGCACTTACTTGTATAGGCTTCGGCATTTTGCGCCTATTACTTCAATAAAGTTTCCATTTCTCTAAAAAAAATTTATATATTCAGATCATTCATTCAGCTATACTCTCCAAAGCTGAGATTTTGCTCTTCGGTACTCGCTTTCTCCGTGGCGGTGGCGGCAGCGGCGGCTCCTCTTTCTTCTCCATCTCAGGCTCGTCAGAGTCCCAGTCCTCATAGCCGTCGTCGACCCAGTTCCTCGTCGGAACCTTAAAGCAATTTCCCATCTCTTCTTCTTCTTCTTCAATACTAATACAGTGTGATATATATATATATATATAGAGAGAGAGAGAGAGGGAATATATATTCCCCCTCTCTCTCTCTCTATATATATATATATATAGAGAGAGAGAGAGGGAATATATATTCCCCCTCTCTCTATATATATATATATATATATATATATATATATATATATATATATATATATATATATATATATATAGAGAGAGAGAGAGAGAGAGAGGGAATATATATATACATATATATATATATATATATTATATATATATATATAGCACACAACCTCTCCACATGATTAATTGTATGTATAGGGAGAATTAAGGCCTGCATCCAATACGACGTGATCGCCCAAATAACCGAGCGGACGAACTCGAGCCTTCCTCCAAAAGAAAGGATTTGCGCTTGCCATCCCTCCAATCTTTTTTGAACATGTTGAATCAGCTCAGAACAGTCATCCGCCTTAGCTTGATTAATCGAGAGTGGCAATCCGAGGTATTTTACCGGAAGTTGCCCCTGATCAATTTGCAGTCTAGCCGCCCAGCGGCCTTTGTCAGGGCAATCTTTGCTGAAATATGCGCGGCTCTTATCTCTATTGAGAGTCAGGCCAGCCATCGCCCCGAACTCTTCATGGACGGCATTGAGATTATCAATAGAGTTTGCAGAAGGCTCCAAGAAAACCAGAAGATCATCCGCGTAGATGAGGTGCGAGTAAATAGAGAATTTGTTTGTGAGCTGATGCTTAATATGGGTTTTGATCGGTGGTGGGTCAATCGGATTAGAGAATGCATCTCTACACCGACCTTCTCTATTCTCATTAATGGACAGCCGCATGGATTTTTCAAAAGTAATCGTGGTTTGAGGCAGGGAGATCCTTTATCTCCGTACCTGTTCACCATTGTGATGGAGTATTATACTTGTCTTATGGACTTGGTAGTTCATCGTAAACAGATCACTCCTCTTTTTCGTCGTATTCAGTCGTGTGTTTCGTACCTCATCTACGGGATGATCTTCTAGTTTTCTTGGAGCCTTCTGCAAACTCTATTGATAATCTCAATGCCGTCCATGAAGAGTTTGGGGCGATGGCTGGCCTGACTCTCAATAGAGATAAGAGCCGCGCATATTTCAGCAGAGATTGCCCTGACAAAGGCCGCTGGGCGGCTAGACTGCAAATTGATCAGGGGCAACTTCCGGTAAAATACCTCAGATTGCCACTCTCGATTAATCAAGCTAAGGCGGATGACTGTTCTGAGCTGATTCAACATGTTCAAAAAAGATTGGAGGGATGGCAAGCGCAAATCCTTTCTTTTGGAGGAAGGCTCGAACTCGTCCGCTCGGTTATCTGGGCGATCACGTCGTATTGGATGTAGGCCTTAATTCTTCCTATACATACAATTAATCATGTGGAGAGGTTGTGTGCTAATTTTGTTTGGAAAGGAGGACTCTACGCCATATCATGGGAAGAATTATGTCTGGAAAAGGACGAGGGGGGAATGGGTATCCGATCCTTACGTGTTCTCCGCGAAGTGGCTGTTCTAAAGCTCGCCTGGAGGCTTCTGGAAGGTAACTCCCTCTGGGCTCAATGGATAAAAAGCAGGCACGTGTGAGACAACAACTTCTGGGTTCTCCCTATCGACAACAATTACTCAGGGGTATTCAAGATGATTCTCCGGAGACGGACGGAGCTGAAACCGAACCTCAGTCGGGTCATTGTCGATGGTCGGGACACTAGCCTATGGTTGGACCCGTGGATCAGACACCAAAGTCTAGTCGACTTGCTCGGGTGGCCGGTATATGAACTAATAGGTAGTGCTGAACGAGTTGAGGTCCTGATTAGAGATGGAGGATGGGAACTTACTACACGAAGAGAGGGAAGATGGTTTGCTGAGGATATCCAAGCCACTGTGATCGACAACGAGGGGAGTCGTGACAGATGGGAATGGAAGAACGGCCCGGAGGGGCAGTTCCATACTTCGGTAGTATACAACCAGGTTCGGGAGCACAGGCCTAAGGTGGAGTGGGCGGACATCATCTGGGTGAAAGAAATAATAATGCCTTGTTCTCATTGCTAGGGTTTATTACAATATATATAGTGTCTACATTTGGGCTTATGGGTATGGGCCATATTTACATTGCAAATATTATCTATTATCTTATAATCTAACACCTCCCCTCAAGTTGGAGCATGTAAGTCACAAATGCCCAACTTGGGAAGAAAAGAATCGAACACTTGCTTTCCAAGGGGCTTGGTGAAGATGTCAGCCAGTTGAGAAGAAGTAGGAACATGCGAGGCTATTATGGTGCCATCTCTAATAGCATCGCAAACAAAATGCAAATCCACCTCAATATGCTTACTGCGCTCATGAAATACCGGGTTCTGAGCCAGGTGCAGGGCTGACTGACTGTCACAATACACCGACATAGTAAACTCCTGGTGAACGCCCAAACACACCAATAACTCCTTCAACCATTTCAACTCACAAACGAGCGCAGCAAGAGATCGGTATTCAGCTTCAGCGGAAGATCGGGAAACAGTTGATTGCTTCTTGGTCTTCCAAGAAATAGGAGACCCCCCCAGAAACACCAACCAGCCTGTAACAGAGCGGCGAGTCAAAGGACAACTGGCCCAGTCGGAATCACACCAACCAGAAAGACGGAGATCACAATCAGCTTTCAAAAAAATACCCTGTCCTGGTGCCTTTTTTAGATATCTGACAACTCTCAAAGCAGCATGCCAATGATCTTGTCGAGGCTCTTGTAAGAATTGAGACAAGATATGCACAACATAGGCCAAGTCAGGACGAGTAAATGATAGATAAATCAACCTCCCAACCAGCCTCCTATAAGTCTCCGCATCCGTCATCCTTGGACTAGTCAATTCTGCCAGCTTGTGATTGGGCTCCATAGGAAAACCGGCAGGACGAGACCCCATCAAACCGTATTCTGAAATGATGTCCAAAACATACTTCCTTTGACACAAGGAAATTCCTTCCGCACTCCGAGCCACCTCTATGCCAAGAAAGTACTTCAACACACCAAGGTCCTTCATGTGAAAGCAAGAACTAAGGTACTTTTTGAAAGCATCTAAAGCACCTGTGTCATTATCAGAGACAATCATATCATCCACATAGATCAAAACATGTAACTCTACCTTCCCTTTAAAAAAAGAGAAAAGGGAATAATCGAAATGTGATTGAATAAATTCATAGGATATCAGAGAAGCAGTAAGCTTAGCGAACCAACAACGCGGTGCCTGTTTCAATCCATATAGAGACTTACGCAGGCGACACACTTTGTTGGGTTCACTATGCAAAAAACCTGGCGGCAACTTCATATACACTTCTTCTGTCAGATCTCCATGAAGAAAAGCATTGTGCACATCCATCTGGTGCAAAGTCCAGCCTCTCACAGCTGCAACAGCCAAGAACGCCCGAACTGTAGGCATCTTAGCTACTGGGGCAAATGTCTGAATAATCGATCCCCTTAACCTGATGATTACCGAACACAACCAGCCGTGCCTTTAAGCGCTCAACACTTCCGTCAGATTTGTACTTTATTTTGTACACCCATCTACTTTCCAATGCTTTCTTCCCAGGAGGCAAATCGACAAGACTCCATGTCCCATTATTTTCTAGAGCCTGTATTTCAGTTTGCATAGCTGTGCGCCAGCCCGAATCTCGCGAGGCCTGGCGATATGAAGTAGGCTCAACACCTGCATTGATAGCTGCAAGAAAATCTCTGTGTCCAGCAGTAAATATGTCATAACTTAGAAATTATGTTAGAGGATACGAAGTACCTGAGGAAGTGACGGGAACAGATGAACTGTGGTGAAGGGGGGACTTTTACTTCGAACAACATTTGTCACAAAATCCTGTAATCGTACTGGCTGTGATTTCTTTCACATTCCTCTCCCCAATACTACCTCGTCGGGCACCTCTGGCAACACTGTATCCCCTGTATTATTAGTAGTATCCGCATTACCCCCAGCGGACTCTCCTGTCAATACTTCTGCATCTACTTGTGCATCCTGGCTACTCGGTACCGAGCCACCAGCAACCACTCCGGCCTCAGCAACCGTAGTCGGCACCATCCCAAAAGCCTCTATATCATCTCCTGGCACTTCAACAGATGTATGGCGTGTCGCAGAAGACATCTCGCTAGCAGAGTCACACCCAGGAAATTCTTTTTCATAAAAAGTAACATCACGGGATACAAAAAATTCACCAGTCTCCAAATCATACAGTTTCCATCCCTTTTTATCAAGTGGATACCCAACAAAGATACATTTTCTGCTCCTGCTAGCAAATTTATCATGTCGGGATTTCAAATCATACGCATAGCACAGACAACCGAAAATACGTAGATGATCATACGATGGAGCCGAGCCATATAAAACTTCATAAGGAGACTGAAAATGCAAGATACTAGAAGGGGTTCTATTTATCAAATAACATACAGCCAGAACACATTCCCCCCAAAAATCTATGGAAAGAGAACCCTGAAATCGCAATGCCCTGGCGACATTTAGAATATGTCGATGTTTTCTTTCCACCCTTCCATTCTGTTGAGGTATCCCAACACAGGATGTTTGGAACAATATACCTTGAGATGAAAAATAATCTCGTAAACAATTAAATTCAGTGCTATTGTCACTCCGCACACGACGTATATCAGCCCCAACCTGACGCTTCACCATAGCAATGAATTTAAGAAACATAGAATAAACAGCAGACTTATTCGTCAACAAAATAAACCAAACAGCTCTAGAAAAACCATCCACCAAAGTCAAAAAATATCGTGCCCCATTAGATGACGGAACACGATATGGTCCCCACAGATCACAGTGTATAAGTTCAAAGCATCTCAAAGCACGACTACTACTATCAGGAAAGGCATCACGAGTCTGTTTAGCTTGATGACAAATATCACAAGCCTTATGAGAAAACACACTACTACCAGAGAGAGAAGGTAAAGTCTGCATTACTTTATCTGATGCCCCAGTCTACTATGCCAAACCTCGAAATCATTCTCTTTGCATGCCAGGATCACCGAAGCCAAAGAAGCTGGAACCTCCCCCAAGAAGTAAAGTCCACCCCTTTGTTCACCTACTCCAATCACCATCCTCGTACTTCGGTCCTGAACAAAACACAAATCAGGAGTAAATAATATATCATAATTTCTGGCACCAATCAATTGGGAGACAGAGATCAAATTGTAAGTTAATGTCGGAACATAAAGAACATCCGTCAACACCAACGAAGCAGTCAAAAATACTTTGCCTCTCAGAACAGCCTCAATAGTGCTCCCATCAGGCAAAATCACAGGACAGACAGGGCCCTCAAAACAATCAACTAAACAGTCACGAGAGCCTGTCGCATGAAGAGTAGCCCCAGTATCGAATATCCAAGGGACAGAAGAATTCTTATCCATCAGACGATCAGAGTTTGAAGAACCAGGGTTGGAAGAATCGTCGTTACCCAGCAAGCTCATCAGTTTCTGCCATTGTTCACCTGAGAGTGGTGAAGGAATCATATCCGCCGAACGCCCAGCAAGACCAGCAGGGACACCATGGCCAGCAGCGACGACATGATGAACAACCCCTGCGCCACCAGCACCACGTCCTCCATTACGTCTCTGTGGTGGTGCCGAGCCTCTGCCACCACCACCACCACGTCCGCCCTCACGCCGAGGACGAGTCTCCCACCACTCTGGATAGCCAATCTTGGCAAAGCAAGTTGCAACATCATGACCTATTTTCTTGCAATGAGTACAGACCATACCTGATTTGTCCCTGGAATCTGAGGTTCTACTATTAGAAGTAGTAGAAATACGAGGTGAAGACTTGATAGCCAGCGCCATCACCTCCTCAGTAGCGGATTAGATCTGAGACTTTCGCATATCCTCCTCCTCACGGACTGCCTGGTATGCCCGATCTAAACTTGGCTGAGGATCCTGAGCCAGAAGATTAGATCGGGTATGACCATACAACTCATCATTCAACCCATACATGAAGTCCTGAAAATGGTCTTCATCCCTCATAGCCTGTAGCTTGGCAGTAAGTTCACCACAGGTACAAGTAGGCAATAGAAAATAAGCAGCTTGTTCATCCCACAAAGACTGCAAATTTCTAAAATAGGTTTCCACAGACATCGACGCCGTTTGTTTGCACTCGGCCAAAGCCACCTTAATTTGTTGCTTCCGAGTGCCGTTGCTAACAACAAATCTTTTTGCCAACAAGTTCCACAATGGATAAACCTCCTCAAAGTACGACAAAGATTTCTTTAGAGACGGATCAATGGTATTAAGAACCCATTGAACCAATAGCGCTTGTACGCATCTCCAATCAAGCAATTTGCTAGCATCATTAACAGGTTTGACTTCAGTACCCTCCAGAAAAGTGATCTTTCGCCTAGAGATCAGGGAGAGACGTATCGACCGAGACCACTCAGCATAGTTTGGTCCACGAAAAACAATAGGAGTAATGATATTTCCTGGTTGATCAGCAGAACTCAGAAAATATGGATCCTTCGGATTAGGATAATTTGGGTTATGTGCACTGCCACCGCCAGTCGCGACGGAGTAGTTGGACGCAGCATCATCTGCCATCGTGGATGTCGGGTGTACAAAAATTTTGTACAACTCCGACGAATCGGTCGCTGATGAACGGGGTCGACGACGAATCAGCCGCGACCAGGGGCGCCAGATCTGGCGCGTAGGGGCGAGTGGATGTCGGGTGTACAAGAATTTGTACAACTCCGACGAATCTGCGAAAGAGATAAAAGAGAGATAAAAGATATATATATATATATATATATATATATAGATAGATAAATTCTTTCTTCTTCTTTTTTACTTTACTTTTCTTTTTCTTTTTCTTTTTTTTTTCTTTTTTTTGTTTTTTTTGTTTTGGATCTCTTCACAGAAGGCTTGTGCTGAGAGAGAAGTACATAAGGACAACCTAAAAGCAATAAAACCTAAAAGCAATAAAACCGAAAAAAGATCTGCGTGCTTGCTTGCTTGGGATCAATGCACAGAAGGAAGCAAGCAGGGATCAAAGCACTTAAAGGAGCATTGGGATCAAGGCACGGTCTGCTTGCTTGCTTGCTGAGATTTCTTTTTGAAAGAAATCTGCTTGCTCTGCTTGCGTGCTTTCACTCAAAGGCACGGCTGAAATTTCCAAGGCACGGCTGAGAAGCTTCCGCTCGGCGTCTTTCGGTCGGCGTCGGATCGGATCTGTACTGGGCGCGGTCGGCGCGGGAGCAGACTAGGGTTTTTCGGGAGATGGTGGCTAGGGTTTTTGTTTGGGTGGCTCTGATACAATGAAAGAAATAATAATGCCTTGTTCTCATTGCTAGGGTTTGTTACAATATATATAGTGTTTACATTTGGGCTTATGGGTATGGGCCATATTTACATTGTAAATATTATCTATTATCTTATAATCCAACAAAGGTGCAGCGGTCAAGACCAAGCTCTGCGCATACAAGGCTATTCGGAACAGGCTACTTACTAGAGAAAGATTAGCCAATTTCGGGTTATCAATCCCGAGTACCAGATGTATCCTTTGTGGTGAAGATAGGAGCGTCGAATCTCGAGACCACTTATTTTTCCAATGCAACTTCTCCAGTAGGCTATGGCTCTATTATAGAGAAGTGTTGGGTATCACAAACAGAGGTCGAGATGGCCTGGAGAGTATATTTGAGGAGATAGCTAGGTTAAAGGTCAAAGGTGCAGACATCTACAGGAAAGCCAGAGTTCGACTTTTATACACCATCTGGTATGTTTGGAAGGAACGAAACAGAAGGATATTTGAAGACAAGAACACTTCTATATCGGGAGTATTACACAGCATAGAATATGATTTGGATTGCACTGAGTGATACCCGGTGGAGGCTGGCCATACACCAGCGATCGTTAATAGAGATCATCTGCGTAGGAATTTTTTCTTTAGTGTGAGCTGGGTTGAGTTTTACCAGGAGAATGTAGGGAGGATTAGTTTTGTGCATTGTATATGTAATTGCCCCTGGGAGGCTATTTCCCAGTTCTTTTATCCGAAGTACCCTTTGCTTAAAATATATATATATATATATATATATATATATATATATATATATATATATATATATATATATATATATATATATATATATATATATATATTTTAAGGAACTTTATTGAATAAAAAGGAATAGCGACTGGGCCCAAGAATGGGCACCAGCCGAGAACAAGCCAAAACGGGGCCAGGCGCAGGGCCCACAAGCGGGCAACTGCTGGGCCAAACGAAACACACAGAAATTCGAAAATCAAATTTCAAAAGAGGGGGCACGAGGCCCAACAAAAAAAGGGGGGAAAGTCTGGTGTGCTGCCCGAGGGTCCACGCCACCCGAGGGGGGCGCTGCGTATGGGGGGCGCGCATCTCGGGGAGCGGAGCGCCCGGACCGAGGAGAGGCGCGGATCGCGACCCGGGGAGGGCCACGTCGCCGGGGAAGCAACGGCAAGCCTCGACGACAGAGGGGATCCGCTCGGGGTGGGCCGGCCAGCGCGGGAGGGGGGAGGAGGAGGGGGAGCCGACTCCGTATATATATATATATATATATATATATATATATATATATATATATATATATATATATATATATATAGAGAGAGAGAGAGAGAGGGGAGAGAGAGAGAGATATGATTAAGAAAGGTGGACTAAGGGCCCGTTTGGTTTGCAGGATTGGACAACGTAATGTAATTGGTATTACGTTGTCAATCTAACTCGAGTGTTTGGTTGGACAAAAAAAAAGAAGTAATGTAATCACGATTACAAGTTTGATTACATTACATCAGTTTCTTCTAAACTCGATTACATCATAAAACCTATGTAATCGCAATTACATTACAACTTAAGCGGAAGATTGGTATGCTATAATTTGGTCGTTTTGTTCGTTTTTGTTTATTTTTTGTCGTTTTTGTTTATTTTTTGTCGTTTTTTGCCCTTTTGTTCGTTTTTGGTCTTTTTTTCCCCATTTTTTGTTTTTTGCCATTTTTGTTCGTTTATGTTTGTTTTTTGTCGTTTTTGTTCATTTTTGGCCGTTTTGTTAGTTTTTGGTCGTCTTTGTTTGTTTTTTTTTATCTTTTTTTGCCGTTTTTGGTCTGGTCTTTTCTTTTTTGCCATTTTTGTTCATTTTTGTTTGTTTTTTTATCTTTTTTCCTTTTTGCCCTTTTTGTTAGTTTTTTGTCGTTTTGTTTGTCTTTTTATCGTTTTTGTTCATTTTTTGCCCTTTTTTGTTTGTTTTATTTTCTTCGTTTTTCGTCATTTTTGTTCGTTTTTTCGTTTTTGTCCTTTTTTGTTCGTTTTTTTGCAGCTTTTTTTCGTTTTTGGCCTTTTTTGTCGTTTTTGTTTTTTTATCGTTTTGTTCGTTTTTCTGCCCTTTTTGTATGTTTTTGTTCGTTTTTTTGTCATTTTTGTTCGTTTTTTTGCTGTTTTTGATCGTTTTGGGCCCTTTTTCGATTTTTGGTCATTTTTGTACATTTTTGGCCGTTTTTTTGCTACCTTTGGTCACTTTTGCACGTTTTTAATCTTTTTTGTCGATTTTGTACATTTTTTTGTCGGTTTTGCACGCTTTATATTATTTTTGCTTCATTTGCACGTCTTTTGCCATTTTTGCACGCTTTTTTTATCAATTTTTGTCAATTTTGTACGTTTTTATCGTTTTTAGTCGAATTTGTACGTTTTTGACCATTTTCACCTTTTTCTCATTTTTTTGCCCTTTTTGGCCGTTTTGCACGTTTTTTAAATCCTTTTTGGTCTATTTTGCACATGTTTGCACATTTTTTTATCGTTTTTTGGTCGTTTTTGCATGTTTTTATCGTTTTTTGGTCGGTTTTTGCATATTTTGTTCGTTTTTGTCGATTTTTTACATTTTTTTTCGTTTTTGACCGTTTTTGCGCATTTTTCTTTTTTTGTCACTTTGGCACGTTTTTTATCATTTTTTGTCGATTTTACACATTTTTTTGCCGTTTCTGCACGTTATTTATCGATTTTTGTCGATTTTGTACGTTTCTTTCACCACTTTTCACATTTTTCTCATTTTTTGTTGCTTTTTGCTATTTTTGCACGATTTTATCGTTTTTTGGTCGATTTTGCACATTTTTTTTGTCAATTTTGTACCTATTTTTGTCGTTTTTTTTGTCTTTTTCCAATTTTTTGGCATTGATGATCATTTTTTCTTTTTGTTTGTTGTTATAGTCGTTTTTGTTCCTTTTTTGCCGTTTTTGGTCTTTTTTGCAAATTTTTTTAATTTTTTTTGTCATTTTTTGTTCATTTTAATTCGCTCATGTTTTTTGTCTTTTTTTGTTTTTTCGTTTTTTTGTCATTTCTGTTCCTTTTTATCGTTTTGGATCATTTTTGTTTGTTTATTTTTTTATCCTTTTTGTCATTTTTAATTTTTTTGTCGTTTTTGGCCCTTTTTGTTCGTTTTTTGTCGTTTTTTATCCCTTTTGATACTATTTTCGTTTTGGTCATTTTTTGTCATTTGTTGTCATTTTTTGTCGTTTTTGGTTTTTGGTCGTTTTTCGTCTTTTTTTCTTTTTTTTTTTGTTTTTTTTGTCAATTTTTTTGTTTTTGGTCATTTTCTTATCATTATTGGTTTTGATGGTTTTCACCTTTTTTGTCATTTTTGATTTTTTTTTTTGTCGTTTTTTGTCGTTTTTCTATTTTTATCGCTTTTTTTCGTTTTTGGTTTTTTTTTTCCGTTTTGTTCGTTTGTCATTTTTGGTATTTTTTTATTTTTTGTCGTTTTTGGTCTTTTTTTAAGCAGAAAACAAACCATTTTTCCCTTTTTTATTATTTATTTTTAATTTTTTTCTTTTTTTCTTTTTTTCTTTTTTCTTTTTTCTTTTTAAATTTTTGAAATTTTTTATTGATCAACTTTTTTAATTTTATGTTGTATTTTAAAAAAAATATTAAATTAAAAATTCAATTATATTACATGGGAAACCAAACACATGAATACAATTAACATTACATTACATGGTTTGATTACATGTTTCAACCAAACATAGTAATGTAATTGTAATTCCATTACATTACAAACTCAATTATATTACAAACCCAATTCCATTATCATTACGATTACATTACAATGAACCAATTGCAACCTAAGTCTTACTTTGGTCACTAAGTTATTAAACACTTTGTTAACTGGCCATTTGGCAATTAGCCAAAACATGTAGATACCCTTCTTTCGGATATTAGCCTGTCCATTCTTGGATACCCTTCTTTCGAACATTAGCCCTGTCCATTCTTGAGGCTATGCAAAGATCACGTTGTCGATGCAACAACTTGGCTCATTCATGCATTCTAAATCCACGTAGAACAAACATGATGTACAAATCATTGACGAGAACAAGAAAAGAAAAAAAAATAGGTAACAAGAAGAATTAATTCGGAAAATGAGGAATTTTTTTAAAGTGTTATAAGATGAATTAAATTAAATATAATAATTAGATGATTGTTTTATAAAAAGGTCCGACCTTATTTATATAGGTGCACAAAATCTTAAAAAAAAAAAATCTAAATAAAGGAGTTGACAGAGAAATATAGTCCTACTAAAAGTATAATAACCAAATAGGAGAGTTACCAAATAAAGAATCACCACTTCAGCATGAAAGTTCTCATTAAAGAAAAAAAACGAAAGTACCACCTGTCGTAAGGCAAAACCTCAAACACACGGAGACGAAACTTTCTCGTATATTATCAACCACACAAGTGCATATTACAAGCTATCCCAACCTCTCTTTATATAGGGAGAGAGGTTGGGGGTTATGAAGAAACGAAAGGCCAAAGGTCTTTTGTATGTTACAAGGAGATGAAATGAAGGGCCATATGAGTTACAACACTCCCCCTTGGCTCTCCAGAAATTCTGCTTGTAAACATCTCTGAGTTTCTTCGTCTGTCTGTAGCTTGCATCTTCAAGTTTGACCATCTACTTGTGCCTCGTCAAAACCTTGCCAAAGAAAATCCAGTGGAAAAAACTTTGGTCGAAGGACAAAAGAGTACACACACAGGTCAGTGTGATGGGGGTAAACTAACTATTGCAAAGGTGCCTCGTCAAAACCTTGTCAGAAAAAACCCAGTAGAAAAAACCGCTGATCGAAGGACAAAAGAGTACACGATGGCTTAGAAGTATACAACTGGATACTCCCCCTGATTATAATAATCCTTAGTGAATAAGGGATTTGAACTGTGTCTCGTTAAAAACCTTGCCAAGGAAAATCCAATGAAAAAAAACTTGGTCTAAGGGAAAAAGAGTACACAAGCATACATCAGGATGCTCCCCTTTTCACTCGCACTCGACAGGGTGCGGGATATACGCACAACAGGGCGTTTGGAGGCGCTCGTTGGGGCGCTCCCCCTCACATGCACACAACAGGGTGCAGAAAACATGTTTCACTTAGGCTAGCTCTGAAAGCTTCCTAAGTCCAATCGCTCTGACATGTTTCTGGAACGAGTGTTTTGGCAGTGACTTGGTGAACAAGTCTGCACGGTTATTCTCCGATCCAATGTGTTGCACTTCAATCTTCTGAAGCGCTTGTTGTTCATATGTAAAGAACAACTTGGGCAATATGTGCTTGGTAGCATCCCCTTTGATGTAACCATGTTTCGCTTGATCAATAACAGCGGTATTGTCCTCATAGACGACAACAGGTTCATCTGGGTCATATGGAAGATCACATGTACTTCGAATATGGCCAATAACAGCTCGAAGCCATACACACTCTCTAGTCGCCTCATAGAGCGCGAGTAGCTCAGAGTGGTTCGTTGAAGTAGCCACTAAGGTCTGTTTGCGAGACCTCCAAGAAATCGCCGTGTTTCCAATGGTAAAGACATAACCAGATTGGGAACGCCCCTTGTGCGGATCAGATAAGTATCCCGCATCGGCGTAGCCAACAAGGGTCGCGTTGCTTCGAGTGCCAAGAGCATTGGACTCACTCAAAACCGCGTAGGGATAGAACAAGCCCAAGTCCGTAGTACCCTTAAGGTAGCGGAAAATGTCTTTTATGCCATTCCAATGGCGGCGTGTTGGCGCGGTGCTGTGTCGAGCTAGACAATTCACAGCAAACGAGATGTCCGGTCTAGTACATTGGGCCAAGTACAATAAAGCGCCTATTGCACCCAGATAAGAGCACTCAGGACTCAATATCTCTTCGTCGTCCTCCTTTGGACGAAATGGGTCCTTAGTAATGTCTAGAGAGCGGACGATCATGGGAGTAGCGGACGGCTTAACGTCAAAATGACTAAAGCGTCTCAACACCTTTTGGGTGTAGTTCGCTTGATGGACAAGAATTCCATCTTTACGGTGCTCGATCTGCAGGCCGAGGCAAAATCGTGTCTTCCCAAGATCCTTCATCTCGAATTCCCTCTTCAGGATATCAGCAGTTTCTGACAAGTCTTTTTCAGTTCCTATGAGATTCATGTCATCTATATAGACCGCGATGATTGCGTATCCTGAAGTGGATTTCTTTATGAACACGCATGGGCAAAGTTCGTTATTAATGTATCCCAAATCGATCAAGTATTCGCTTAGGCGGTTATACCACATTCATCCGGATTGTTTCAATCCATATAGTGAACGCCTCAGTCTAATCAAGAACGCATTTCGTGGTCGGGAACTACTTGATTCAGGCATCTTTAGTCCTTCAGGGACTCTCATGTATATCTCTGTGTCCAGATCCCCGTAGAGATAGGCTGTTACCACATCTATGAGCTGCATATTCAGTTTTTCGGAAACTACTAAACTGATTAAGTAGTGGAACGTTATAACGTCCATTACGGGAGAATACGTCTCCTCGTAATCAATTCCAGGGCGTTGTGAGAAGCCTTGCGCCACAAGGCGAGCCTTGTATCGCACAATCTCATTTCTCTCATTATGCTTCCTTAGGAAAACCCATTTGTGACCAACTGGTTTAACATTGGGTGGTGTTGGAGCAACAGGTCCAAACACGTTTCTTTTCGCTAAGGAGTCTAGTTCAGCCTGGATTGCTTGTTTCCATTGTGACCAGTCCGTTCGTCGTTGACACTCGACAACACTACGAGGTTCCATGTCATCATTGTTCATAATGTCAGTGGCCACTGAGTATATGAACACATCATCGATGACAGTTTCATTTTGCTTCAAAATATCGTCTAAGCTAGCATACTCGACGGATATTTCGAGGTTATCGGCATGATTAGGAATAGGCGTTTCATCTGGAACGCGCTCTTCTAATACATCGCCGTGATCCTTAATGATCTCATGTGGCAAAACGCTTTTAACAAGATTTCTCCGCTTCCGGGGCAGAACATCTTTGGAACCAACCGGTCTTCCCTTCTTCTTGGGAATAGCGGCGGACTGGACGGCCGATGGCAGCATCCTTTGCTCGGCGGGTTCGACCGGAGCAACATGTTTCATGGGAACATGGCGTCTCTCAGGGACGTCTATCCTTACAGGCACATTTGCAGCAGGTATAATTGATCTCGTGACTTTTGCTAGGTCGCTAAATGCGTCTGGCATTTGATTTGCAATATCTAAAAGACCTAGAATCCTCTGCACTTTCTTATCACTATGTGCAGAGGGGGGATCATGATGAGCAACAGCGGGCACATGCCACGCTAATTCACGTCGTTCTTCATCAACGTTAGCGTGCATTTTTTCCCCTAACGATGGGAAGATTGCCTCATCAAAGTCACAATTCGCGTGTCTCGCGGTAAAGAGATCGCCTGTCAATGGCTCTAAATAGCGAATGATGGACGGGGAGTTATAACCGACATATATTTCCCGTCGCTTCTGAGGTCCAAATTTTGAACGTCTTATCGGCTCAATTGGAACATTGACTAGGCACCCAAACACGCATAAATGTGAGATGTCAGGCTCACATCCAGTAACCAGCTGGTACGCGGAAAGTGGTTGGGTAGCCATGGACCTCAGACGGACCAAATTTACAGCGTACAAAATTGTATAGCCCCATGCAGATAGTGGGAGTTTGGTGCGCATAACCAAGGTCTGCGCTATCACTTACAGTCGCTTTATAAAAGCTTCTACTAGGCTATTTTGGGTATGAACATATGCAACAGGATGTTCAAGATTTATTCCCAAAGTCATGCAATAGTCATCGAAAGTCTTCGATGTAAACTCCGCGGCATTATCAAGTCTAATAGACTTTATCGGATAATCCGGATGGTGAGCCCTTAACTTAATGATCTGGGCGAGGAGTTTAGGAAACGCTGTGTTTCGGGTGGACAACAACACTACGTGTGACCATCTAGTCGATGCATCAACCAAAACCATGAAGTATTTAAATGGTCCGCATGTTGGTTGGATTGGTCAACAAATATCTCCATGAATTCTCTCAAGGAATTAAGAAACTAATCTCGTAGGTTTCACATGGAGTGGCTTGAGATTCGTCTTCCCAATCGAGCAAGCTTGGCATATACTTTTCGGATTTATAACGAAATTCTTTCCTCCAAGAGGATGCCCATGTGATGCATTCATAGTACGAAGCATCGTATTTTGACCCGGATGACCCAGCCGGTCATGCCATAGCATAAAAGTCCTCTCATCAACTGGCGCTCAGCGAATAATGAGATTACTCTCGATGTGTTGTATCGTAGTGAGATACAAACCACTTGAAAGACTTTTCAACTTCTCCATGATACGCTTTTGGCCGTACTGAGTGGAGGTAATGAAAAGATACTCGAAGCCATGTTCTCGAGCAGTTTCAACATGAAATTCGTTTTCTTGAATATCCTTAAAACTCAGTAAGGTACGACTGGACCTTGGAGAATATAAGGCCTCTGATACTTCAACGAGAGTACCATTGGACAACGAAAAATGGACTTTACCAAAACCTTGAACAAGGATTGAGGGTCCCGAAATGGTTGTCACTGAGGTTACTTTAGGCGTATAGGAGATAAAGTATGATTTATCTCTCAAGATAGTGTGAGTCATTGCACTATCAACCAGACAATCTACTGCCCCGTGGTCCATGCCTATTGTCACGACCCGCACCCTGAAGAGGGGCACGAGCACGTGGTTACGTCCAGCCTACGCCGCAGTATCGGCGGTAGAACGCTGTATATAGGGTCTGTAAATACTACGACTAAAATAGATAAAGGTACCTGTACAGTATATACTCTCCTAATGGAGGTGACATAGCAATACAGTCTCAATCACAAATACAAAACTAAGGTAGATAGCATGGAAGAAAAATATGATAGATAAAACAGGAAATGAGTCCGAGATGCACACAAGTCCAGAGCTATACACAACAACCTAGAGTCACAGAAAATATATATAAGATACTACAATCTGAAAATACTAGCTGGCTCGCAGGCCAGGCAAATCTAACTAGACTACACTACTCAGGGTGAGCAAAGTCTAGTGGCTCTACCAACAAGCCACAGTCCAGGTCTACTCCGTCTAACCCGTCCCCATAATAGGTCGGACAATCTGCCTGAGAATCATCTGTAATATATCAACGGTATCCTGTCAGAAAAATAAGCAAGTACAAACACCAACAGCAGTTCCATATGAATTGACAAATTCTATAAGAGACAGTGTAATGAAATATAAGACAAAATCAACAGGAAATATATATCAAGATGTGAGTACTGAATAGGATGACAATATGTATGTAGGATTGCTTAGGAACTATACAGAAGCCGAGTTACAACCCCTAAACCAAACGAGGACCGGGGTTGTAACTCTTCTCCCGAACAGAACTTAGCCTCCTAGGATAAATAAATATAAAAGGTGCCTTGAATTATTAGAGCGTTATGTGATCGGCTTGGGAAAACATGTTCAGGCTTTCCATCTGACCGGCTACGAACAAATAACAAGTGTGAAGCAACAAGTGTGAAGATAAGCCCGGTCACCATGGAAAGTTGTGAACAAGTAGCTATGGACAAGTGTCGAGTACAAGTGTGAAGAACAAGTGGGTATCTTGATCACACAACCACTAATAACTCCCCATCCCCGAATAGTATAAAGGATCCGGACATAACACGTCATGACACGAGATTCAAAGCAGGTGATCAGTCCACTCCCAAGTCTATGTCTATACAAGTACAAGTAACAAATCGAGTCATGTACCAATATACCAAGTAATCCGAGAACAACATCTCATGACAGGATCCGACATATACTAGTCCGTAAAATATCGTGTCTGGAAATCAAGTAAGACACTACAACTGAATCGGATATAGCAGATATCAAGACAATAAAAACTATCAGTAAATGTACTCGCCTATGGTCCTGAGCTGATAAAGTGAACAGACGCTCAGAGTAATCACAGACCTATAGATGAGATGCCATGAGTCCAAACAGGGTTTAATAATGAAAGAAAAGCTAATCTAGTCATGATATGCAAGTCTAAGTCAAACTAGGTCAAACCAAGTCACACCAAGCTAAACTAGGTCATACTGAGCCAAACTGGGTCACACTAGGACAACCAAGGTCACAGGAAGTCAATCCAAGTCAAACTAGGTCAATCTGGGTCAAGGGTTGACTTACAGTTGACTTTTGGTCAAAAGTCAACTCTGGTCAACACTAAGTCAACCCTGGGTCAGCCCTAGGTCAAACTAGTCAAATATTGACTAACAGTTGATTTTCAGTCAACTGGTCAACTCTGGTTTGGTTTCGGTCAATTCTAAGTCAAGTGTTGACTTGAAGTTGACTTTTGGTCAAAAAGTTAACTCTTGGTCAACGGAGGTCAAGACTAGCCTAAACTACCCTCATCTAGTCATTACCTACCAAGACAACCTATTCTAAGTCCATCTTAGAAGCCAAACTCAATATCTTAACAATACCCTATTACCTACATTTACCCTTCACAAGGTAAATACCAATACCTTGCCCATTACAAAGGAAACCCCGCTAATCCTTAAGATACTAGCCTAGCCTCCTTAGGGTAGCTAGATACTATCCTATCTAGGGTTTACCTACCAAGAACTACGGGTTTCCTAGATATCTAGTCCATCTTAGAACACATGTTGGTTATCCGCATTACCTTACACTTATCTCATTCTCACATCTAACTAACCATTCACACACAAAAACTCACTCACTCACTCACATATAACACCCATGATACCACACTTATAGGTTCTCCTATAGGCTCACATATAGGCTCTCTTATAGGCTATTAGCTATATATATATATATATATATATATATATATATATATATATATATATATATATATATATATACCCTCTAGACACTTATATAAACTCACACAAACACACACACACATAGGCTTATAGGGCTGTCCATTTTTGGACTGATATTGGGACTGGTTTGGAACAGCTAGGGACAGGTTTGGGGCTGCACATATAGGCCAATATGTGGGCTAAATATAGGGGTTCATGGCTGAAACAAAGGGGCTTCTTGGCTGTCCAAAGTGGACTGATACATGGGGTTTAAGTATAGCTAATAGGCTGAAATGAGGAAAGTCTTAGGACAGGTTTTGGACTGGTTTGGGCTGCCATTTATGGCTGAAATGGGACAGCTATAGGCTGTCCAAATGGGGTCAAAACAGGCTGAATTGTGGACTGGTTTGACGGCTGGAATAGGGACCAGTTAAGGACAGGTTTTGGGGTGTTTATGGGCTGGTATGTGGCAGCTATAGGCTGCCCAAAAGGCTGGTATGGGACAGCTACTAAGGCTGGAATGCACAGCCCATTACTCCCCCTTTCCCACTCTCTATTTCACTCATAAACACCCCTCTCATCTCCCACTCAAAATCCATTCTCTCTATCAATCTCTCTATACAAATCTCTACTCCCCACTCTCACTCTCTAATCACATTCTCTACTCTCCCTTCTCCTCTCTATATCCTCCACACACACACACATACATATATAACTCCCATTATGTGACATGTGACATGGTTGCCGACATGACAACTCACATGACAGAATTTAACATTAAAATTAAAATTAATATTAAATTAACATTAAATTAACATGATAATTAATATTAAGATTAACCTTAACATTAATCTTAACATTACAATTAATATTAAAATTAATATTAACATAAACATTAACATTAATATTAACATTAACAATAACAATAACATTAACATTAACATTAACATTAACATTAGCATTAATATTAACATTAACATTAATATTAACATTAAATTTTTTTGGATAATTAATTTTTTGGGTTAAAATTTGTCATATCAACTGTTATGTCAGCTGTCATGTCAGATGTCACATAATGGAATATGGTATCACCCAAATATTTTGAAAGCCAAATAGCATAATTATTATCTCTATATGATAGCACTCCTCTTTACATAGATATTAATGGGTGATCCACACACACACACACACACACACACACACACACACACACACACACATATATATATATATATATATATATATATATATATATATATATATATATATATAAAATATATATATATATATATATATATGTATATGTATAACCACACACACACATATATATATACACATACACTCCAAAACATCCCGAAACCTATCCGAATATCCCAATCCTCACAAGTCTACCCTCTAGGGCCTAGACATGTACCCCACACAAGCAATCTAACACGCGCACGCAAGCGAAAACGAGAAACGAGACCCGAATGGCCAAATGGCCATTCTGGCGACTCCGGAGTGTCCGATTCGCGATACCACGCGATACGGACACCAAACCTATCCGAAATCGACCCAAACTCTACCCACGAGTTCTAAATAATGATTAGAACCTATTATAAGTGCTAACTTGTCTATTCTAGTGTCGGTGCAAAAAGTCACCCGTGTGTTGGAACCCGAAAACCCCGAAAAAGCCTATTTTTATGATTTCTCGCGAAACGACCCCACATATCCAAATATGGACACGTACCTAGCCTCATCTCATCCAAACTAACCTAATTAGGTCTAAATATGCTAGGGGCAACACTCAAACATGTCGATTTAGGGTTTTCCCCAAAATTGGCACTAAACCTAGCCCGAAAGTCCCAAATTTAGTCCAATGGGTTCCAAACCTCTTCTAATGGGTTATCCTACACCTCGGACATCCTCTAATATGCAAATAACACTAATTAGGAGCAATTACAAGAGTTAGAGTTAGGGTTTACCTCTTGGGAGTTGGAATCCCAAGAAAAAGTCCCAAAATATTACAATAAATAAATAAATAATTCCAAAATAATTTAAAAGTGAAAAATGACAAAAATACCCCTGTTTCTGGAAACTGGGGGTAACACCTATAAGTAAAGAAAATTAAAGTTTGTCACACGTTTGAGAAAAGTGCTCGAAATAGAACTTTAATTTATCGAGAAAACAGAAAATACAAACCACCAAAAGTTTCATGACTTAAATCAAATATAGAGAGAAAATATGGAGATTCATTCTTCCATTTCTGCTATAAAATCGGGGGTCTCAAGATTTAGATTTTCGCACTCGTTGAACAAATTTGCTTCGGCCCGGCGCCCCTTGTGATAGTTATCAAATTCTTGGGGGGTCGCCCTGCAAGTCAGTTGCATATGACCATAAGTACCACATTTGTAGCAGAGAGTAGGCGCTTGGCCTTCCACTCTCGCTTTGGGACGACTGGTCCGTTGGTTCTTACCATGAGACTGCCTAGGAGTCAAAGGTCCTTGGTTCTTGTTAGAACCTCGCTTTGGGTGGCGAGACTTAAACTCGCCTCTGTTCCTTGGTTGGGACGACTGGCCCTTGTCTCATTTCCACCATGGATTTGGTCCACGGAGAGCGTTTGCATCAGGCATTGGAATTGCCTTTGTTCCAGCAGGACGAGAATTATTGTTTCTCATTAAAATGAGACTGTTCTTCTCGTCTAGTAAAAGCTGGGTGATGAGCTCGGGAAACTTGGTGAACTTAGACTGACGGTATTGCTTCTGGAGCAAGTTGTCAGTGGAAGGAAATATGGTGTATGTTTTCTCCAAAAGATCACTATCGGTTAATATCTCACCGCAGTATTGGAGAAGTGATCGAATCCTGCAGACTTCATTATTGTAATCAGTTACACTTTTAAAGTCTTGGAAGCGCAGGTTCAACCAGTCATGGCGTGCTTCAGGTAGCCATATGGTCTTCTGGTGGTCGAAGCGCTCTTTCAGAGAGTCCCATAGCGTCTTCGGCGAGAAAATTTCAATGAACTCCGCCTTCATGGCGTCAGATAAATGCCTGCGGAATAGAATCATCATTTTGGCGTTCATTAAGCGAGTGACTTCCACTTCACGCTCTTCCTCGTTATAGATGACGTCCAAGAGGCCCTGCGCATCTAGATGGTTCTGGATGTCTTGCGTCCAGTCCAAGTAGTTCTTGCCAGAGGCTTCAAGGATGGGAAAATCAATCTTGATCGACATTTTTCTACAACAGGAGAAAAATCTTGATCAGTCATCATATAAAACGACAGGTTTATATGGATTTGGTTTGCATAAGTAACAACAAACAATTGTAGATAAAACAATGGTTTTGAAAAAACAATTTTTGTTAAAAAAATCCTCTTATAACGATCGACGGGCCGATATAGAGGCAAATTATTTGCTTGCAAAAATGCATAAGTATAAATACAATTTGAGAAAAAAATAATTTTCGGTCAACCCCATTCGGTAGCTCTACGTGAATATGACCAGGCGGAAAAATGAGGGAGGAGGGTCACCAGGGACCTCTTAAGAACCAAGCCCCAAGTTCTTTCTGACATCATACCCAAATAGGTGAGCCTATTCAGAGAGACTTCGTAAAAAAAAAATTTTCAAATGTAAGAATAAATAAAAATTTTCAAGAAATTCACACTATTTGCGAACAGTGCAAAATATGTGACAATTTAGTGCGTGCTCAAAATGAGCGTTGCTTTTGAAAAAAAATTAGCCAAAAATTTTATTTTGGAAGGCCCAAATTTGGCGGTGCCAGAATTTATTTATGTAGCCAAAACCATTTTTCAAATTTTTCAAGTTTGTTTTTTCCGTAATTACGCAAAAAAAATGTACAACATAAGCAAGCAACAGCACACAAAAGAATTGGTGCCTAAGCAAGCGGCACCAAAAAAAATGTTAACTATTTTTCCGACGTCTAATGAAGCGACGCCAAAAAAATAGCGAGAAAAAAAATACAATTTTACTACCCATCTGTTACAATAATTCACTGAGTAACATAAAAAAAAATGCTACTGAGGTGCTCGACAGGGCGCAGATGGCACTGAGTTGCTCGCCGGGGCTCTCCAAATCCATCATTACCAAAAAAATGTTAGCATTTAAATTTCTTTTTCAACATGAAAATTTGCTATCAAAAATTTATTTCCTCAGAAATTAACTAACAAATATTTTTTTTTCTTTTTTTTTCCAAAAAAAACTAGTATGCTAAAGGCTAGATTATAGCAAAGTTATACATAAAAGCAAATTAGCACTGTTAACAGAATGTTAAAAGCTGGATTAAAACAACTAGGAAATGATAACAGTATAATGAATTATGTATTGGGCTCACCAACTCAAATGTCCAAATTCAAAAATTCAAAATTCACATGCAATCTAAAAGAAACTTGACAAACACTTCTCAATCTTTTTCATATAATGCTGTGAAAAAATAATATAGCCTTTGTCATGTTATGTCATGCAATACCTAGATGAAAAAAGTTTGATCATACTAATGAATGTAAATCAATTGGAAGAGAGCAAGTATCTCATTTTCTTGATGTCCAAAACAACAGTAATATTATAACAGCAGGAACAATATATTTCTGCTATCAAAAATTTCCCAAATTTTTTTTTACCTTTCTTACCTTATGTGGAAGAAAGTGAGAAAATTAGAAAAAACTTCGAGTTATTTTGTGACTGAAGCATACTAAGTTCATGGCAATTCATAGTTAAGACTAAGCATACTTGATGCAACAACTAAGAATAACTATTACTGTGCAATTCCAAGTTTATGGCAAGTTAAAACTTAAAGAATCTTAGAACATATTTAAATATCCATTTATACATATCAACTATATCCATGGAACTGAAATTGAACAATTACATCCAAACAGAACCAAATGAATCGAACTCGGGCTTTCAATTCATAAATTTGGTTTTAATCAAATATTATAGTCCTAATGGGAGCGACCAAGTAAAAATTTCACTCATGAACCAGTGACTATGTTGTATAGGACCAAAATGTATCACAACAAGAATTATTTTCTAGCACAAACAAAAATAAGTATTACCTTTCTTACCGTACGGTGGAAGGAGGTAAAAAAAAACAACGGTACGTCGGGTCTCCGGCGTTGCACGAGCAAAGTGCTGATAACGTGTCATAAGGCAAAAGCTCAAACACACGGAGACGAAGCTTTCTCGTATATTATCAACCACACAAGTGCATATTACAAGCTATCCCAACCTCTCTTTATATAGCGAGAGAGGTTGGGGGATATGAAGAAACGAAAGGCCAAAGGTCTTTTGTATGTTACAAGGAGATGAAATGAAGGGCCATATGAGTTACAACACCACCAATA
Organism: Iris pallida; assembly: GCA_029216955.1. Lineage (NCBI taxonomy): Eukaryota > Viridiplantae > Streptophyta > Magnoliopsida > Asparagales > Iridaceae > Iris > Iris pallida. The sequence goes on along the minus strand of JANAVB010044815.1, from coordinate 5,265,460 downwards.
TTTTAGACTTTTAAGTTGCAAAAATGCTATTTGGCTCCCAAAATATTTGGATGATACCATCTCCTATTATGTGACGTATGACATGGTTGCTACATGTCAACTGACATGACAAAATTTAACATTAAAATTAATATAAAAATTAATATTAATATTAAATTAACACTAAGATTAACTTTAACATTAAAATTAACCTTAACATTAAAATTACATTAATATTAATATTAAAATTAATATTAACATTAAAATTAATATTAACATAATTAACGTTAACATTAACATTAATATTAACATTAACATTAACATTAACATTAACATTAAAAAAATTGGGTAATTAAATTTTTGGGTTAAAATTTGTCATGTTAACTGTTATGCCAGCTGCTATGTCAGAAGCCACATAATGGGAGATGTCATCATCCAAATATTTTGGGAGCCAAATAGCGTAATTGTTTAAGTTGTTACCATTATTTTTTTAGCTTGGTTAATTATTGCAGTTTTTCTTCTTCTTATATGTATTTTCTTTAGGTCCCTCTTCTTATTGTGTTGATGTGCTTCCGTTATGATATATGGGCTCGGCATAGAAACCAGTTATCCAACCTCATGGAACCCTTGTGCTTCTAAGGCAAGGAAGGATTGAGAACAAGTAGGCGATACTCACGTATGATCCAGTAGGTCTTGATGCGTCCTTGTAACTCCACTTTCTCTAAACAAAGAATTAGTCATTACTTCCCTATCATTATTATCTATTAATGATTATCTATTATATTTATCTATTAGATATTTTACCCACCTATTATATTTATCTATTAGATATATATATTTGATTTATCCATCTAATTATTTATTATACCTTAGAACTTTATGTATTAGATAAAGGGCTGGCAAGGCCCAATAACTTACTTTCGATTAAATCAACTTTTATTCCAGCCCACAACTCTTATTAAAGCCCAAAGCCCACAACCCTTTATTAGCCCACAACCCATTCGAATTGGCCAAAATCTGAGCGATTCTATTTCTTCTCCGGCGTCGATCGAAGCAGAGCGATGGTGTTCTCGACAGAGCGACTCTTGTTTCAACCGCTCTGGAGAAGTCCAGAAGCGTCTAGCCACCGCCTTAACCCCTATCATCTCAACCGTCCACCGCCTTACTTCCGGTGATCACCGCCACGGCCAACCAACCTCGTCGGGCCTATAAATATGACTCCTTCGACTTTGTATTCTTCACTCCTTCCACATTGGCGAAGCCCTGCCCAATTGATAGTAGCACCTTCTTCTTCCCAAATCTCTGAGCATTTGAGCAGCGGCCATGGCTGGATGAAGCTCCACAGTGAGGTCTAGGGGGTTTCCATCTTTGAGCAGCGACGTGCGGTGCAAGGAGTATCTCTTGACAATGTTCGGGATCGACGAACATGGGTGAGTTCACCTCCTCTGTTCGATTCTCATTTATTCCTTTTCGGTTTGTGGTTTTCATAACACTGTTATTCTTCTTCGAACAGTGTGTAAGTCTCTGCCACCGATCAGTAATGGCAATGTTCTCCGACGACCTCTGATGGTCGTCATCTTTCCTACTGGACCAACGAGGCAGTCTCCTTGAGAACTTCTTCCGATCAGCCCAGTGTTCGTTTGGTTCAATGTCTGATTGATACCGAGTAATCATTTTCGTTTGTTAAAATCCAAACTAACAGTAGAGGATCGAATTGGTATCTCGTTGATCTCCAAGAACGGATCAGAACGATCGTCGCTCCATTTCAGTGAGTTCACTATGGCAGTTATGTTTTTGAATTGCTTCAGTTGAATGGTTCTTGAAGATGAGCAATTTCGATCGATCAATCGAGTATTCTTGCAGAGTGAACAGATTATTTGCAAGCATTGACAGTGCCTAGCAGTTTTGAGTGACGTTGCTATTGAAACTAATCGTTCGGGTGAGTGTTCAAATCGAATTTCCTTTTGAAATCTTCCTTGGAGAGTGATTCGATTCAATTCTTTCGCTTCTTGGTTTCCAACTGAGTAATAAAACAAGAAATATTCATTCAGAAGTCTCTTCCATTCTTGTATATCCTATGTTCGACATAATGCCTGAATCGATTTTCCATTCGTTTCTGACACAAGGGCGAGTGTGTCGGACTAAGGACACGGAGCTTGTGATTACCCAACCCAGGTTTGCCACTTTTCTACTCGTATCGCATTGCTGTTTCGATGGACACCAAGGGCCCGTTTGGTTTGCAGGATTGGACAACGTAATGTAATTAACATTACATTGTTAATCTAACTTAGATGTTTGATTGGACAAAATTTTTTAGATGTAATGTAATCGCGATTACAAGTTTGATTACATTACATCAGTTTCTTCTAAAACCAATTATATCATAAAACCTATGTAATCATGATTACATTACAACTTAAGAGGAAGGTTGATACGCTGTAATTTGGTCATTTTGTTCAATTTTTGAACTTTTTTTTGTTGTTTGTCGTTTTTGGTCATTTTTGCTTGTTTTGGTCAGTTTTCTTTGTTTTTGTTTGTTTTTTGTCGCTTTTGCTCGTTTTGGGCCCTTTTTTTCAATTTTTGGTCGTTTTTGCACATTCTTAGCCTTTTCTTGTTATTTTTGCACATCACACCCCGTTCCCAGAATACGTATATTTTTAATTTTTCTGTATATGGTATCTGGCACCTGTATCCTGATTGTATGTATCATGTATTTGTAACTGGCCATGGCATGGAATAATATCTCGTCGCGGATTAGTGTGCCACCCCTTGTCCTTATTTGGTTGTAGGCGTGGTTCACTACTTCGATGATAAGATTTCTGAACCGTGTTGTGGTTAAGATTTTATTTAAATAATTTAATTAGCTGTATCATGAAGCATTTAACATGTCATTAGTCATATGGTTTAGAGCATGCTTAAGACTCAACCCAACCCCTATATATATTCTCTTCCTCACTCTCTCTCATCATTCACTCTTTCATTTATTTTCCTCAAGCAAACCATTAGACAAGTACATCTTGCTCAAAAGTGGAGATTTTTTGTATTTTTCATTCTTGATTTTTTTTTCCTTTGATATTATTTGTCTATATTGTTCTTCTCATCATCCTCTACAAGTTTAGTACTTGGTATTTTCGGTTTTGATGGATGGATTCTTGTAGATCCAAGTTTATGTAATTTTCGGTTTCCTTGGTTTTTGATCTATTAAACTTACTGCTTTTTGAAAACTAATTGTTTCATGTTGTCACAACCCGCACCCAGTGTGAGGGCACGAGAAGTAACGAACGCACAGCCTACGCCGCAGTGTCGGCGGTAGAACGCTGTCCTAAGTTACCATATCTAACACAATCTAACCAAGCTATAAATATAGAGTAAAATAATACGTAACTCAATCACAATACTAAGATGGAATAGAAGAATAATCTCAAGAAAGTCACAATAAAAGTATAGGTGTAACCCACCAAAAATATCTCAAGTACAACTCATAAAAGTCTCAAACAGAAAATACAAAATAAAGTACTAAGTCTCAGCTAGACTATGGGCAAGTCCTCAGCGACTGTGGGATCCTCCTGTGGGTCCACGTCGCCAGTGTCATCTAAGCCAATGCCATAATAAGTAGGACAGTACTCCTCATCATCACCTGTAAAATTTTCAACATGCCCAGTCAGGACGGAACGAGCACATATCTCTCACAACAGTTCATATCAGGAATGGACATATAAAGCAAGCTATAGAAAACTATATATGAATCGCTGTAAAGAGAAATCAACAGGAGAGAAGATATAACTGAGATGTAAATATGATAAATAAAGAATATAACCTTCTACGTGAAACAGAGCATGAATTGGTTATGTAAACAGCTTGGGTTGCATATGGATACAGCTATGGAATACACATGGATAACTACTGGGAATAATGATCACATAACCAACTACACTCTCCTGTCCCCAACCAATACACAAGGATCGAAGCATGTTATGTTATTGCACATGGATAACAACTACTGTATACATGGGGCTCATATGGTCATGAGTGTACATGAATAACATATGAGTGCACATGGATAAATGTGAATACATTGAGTACATGATGACCATGATAAAGTACATGAAATATGACATACTCGATGTATCCGAGGGGATAACATCGCATGAAAAGATCCAGAGGGTACCGATCCGTGTGAACGTCGTGTCAGCATCAAGTATACTAGTCTATAACAAGAGTACATGTCCAAAGAAGCATGAAAAGATCAGAGAATGTACTCGCCTGGCAATCCGAACTGCTGATGATGAAAAGTGACTGGACTGGAGTAATATGATCCTATTTAAAACAACCACATGTCATAATACAGTCTAAAATATCATAAGGAATACCTTCAATGCAATTTCTACATGATTTGGGTCAATCTAAGTCAAAGTCAACCTTGGGTCAACTTTGGTCAACCAAACTAGTCAAACTAGGTCAAAGTTTGTCAACTAGTCTATAAGTCAGTTTTTTAGGTCACTATCAGTCCTTAACTAATTTATCAAAATAAACTTGGTATTATAATTTCTAATTGACAATCAACTAACTATTTAACTATCAACCAACCCAACTAACCATCAACTTAACTTGGCATACCAATTTCTAACTAATAGCCAATCTACTTGGCCTTTACCCATCCTAGCAAACAATGAACTAACTGTCATTAACCCTATCTAATTAACCAACTAACTTGGCATCCCTAAAATCAACCTACATAACTCAATTATCCTATACTAATACCAAACTCGAGCATAACCTATACTCTTGATGCAAACTAAGCAAGTAATCTCTTAGGTAGGGTCAAATAAGATCCTGTAGGTTGCTAAATATAGAGGGCTACATCAACTGATGGGAAACAGTTACAATACTGAACTGTAAAACTGTAATTTAAAGAGAACTCTATATTTTATGACAACCTAAATTCGATCCCAGCCTTTTCCATTAGGCAACCCAATATGTATCTCCTAGATAGGGTCATCTGGGATCTAAATGTTGAGTCTATGCAGGATTTAAATATCAAGGATTTATGAAATCTGAACCAAAAGAACTGAACAGGAAAAGGAGAACTGGAACTGGAAATCTAACCCAAACTCAATACCCCATGCCAACCCAGCCATCTCCTTCATACAACCCAGCATGAATCACATAGAGGGGGGTTAAAGAGAACCTGTAGGCTCTGTTTAGTACATGAATCACAATAAAAAAACTGAAACTGGAACTAAACCAATATACCTAATAGTGAAGGAAAAACTGAAAACTCGATATCAAAATCAACTCGAACATACCCTATCCAAATGCCAACTAGTAGATACTCCTAGATAGCTCTAATAGGATCTGTAGGTTGTGTCTAGGCATGATTTGCACATCGAATTAAACTGAACAAAAATAACAGAAAACAAACTAAAAACTGGAAATTTCTGTATCCTAGCTTGATACTCAAAACCAAACCCAAACTCAACTCTCGAAGCTACAAACTAATAGGTATTGCCTAGATAGGGTTAAATAGGGTCCGAAGGTTGATTCTGTTCAGCAAATACATCGAGAAACTGTTGGAACAAACATCGAATTACTGAAACAGAACTGGAAATTTATGAAGAACCCGATACCAAAAACACAATCCTAAACATGACTTAAACACACCCGAAATCAACTAATAATCAAAGAAAAGGTTGGTAATGTGTCAAGGGTCTAACCATGAACTACAGGTGTCATGTGTCCAAGAAAATAGGACACGAAGTGTCCTAAACACTCGTGAACCAAAACTGAAACCTAGTTCTCGTGCACGCGTGTCGCTCGTCCTAGGGCTCGACACAGAGCGAAATAGGACACATGGTTACTCGTACACGTAGCCCACATGTAGGGCTATATGTCCACGTGCCTGCACTGGACTCTCACCACGTGTCTGAGTCGCACGAAGTGCGTATCGGACGCCGCGTTCTCACGCGCGCGCGACAGGCCGCGATCAATGCCGTGTCGATTTCTCCCTCGATACTCCACAAAATCCCACAAAATTTTACGAGCATGCTGTCAGTCATGGCGCCTAGCTACTAACCAAAAATATTGCGTTGAATCGCAGTGTCCATCGAGAACGGACACGACAGCAGCAGGACACGCACGCGGTCCTCGTGCTGCGCGTGCGTGTCCTGTTTTGGACACGAAATCGTGTCGATTCAATCAAGAACCTAGGGTTTGGTAATCCTCACATATAGGGCTATCAAATCGTGAAATTAGATTGCAAAAATAACAGAATTGAAATCTAAGAGGAATTTCATCGAACACGTGAAACCCTAAACTGATACGTGTCGACACGCCTATCAAACAGACACAAAACTTAACCAAACTTCATGGGTGGGTCTAGGGTACCTAGATGCATGCTATTATGAAGAAAAATCAGAAGAAACTATGGTGTTTGGATGTTTACCTATTGAGAGTTGAAGTATCAAAGAAACTGACTCCTCGATCGATGAGACGACCAGTTTCCACCGAGCAAACGCCTCCAACTCCTTGCTAGCAATGCTCCAGCAAATTCTCCTCCTTCCCACGATCACAACGCACTTCGTTTGAGGTGAAACAGAGGTCGGATGAGAAAGTTAGGGTTTTGGAGAGCTGGAAACTAGGGTTTTGTATAGGGGTGTCCATACTAATGCAATGCTTATATAGGAAGTGGGGGTTTCCTGTTTTGGCCAGACATATGAGTCCTACTAGGGTTAGGGTTGGTTCATGGGCCCCTCTCTACTATTTAAGTTGAGTTTAAGCCCATTTAACAAAACGCTAAAAGGCCAATTAATTAAATAGCCTAAAAATAGTCAAATGGCCTTCTAGGTTGAACCAAAGCATAAAATAAATTGTAATTAGCTAGATGATCATCATAGATCATGGTTAGTCTCTACTGTGGGTTTTCTAAAGTTAAACCAAAGGCTAAATGAATCACAAGTCAATAATATCTAGAAAATCACAAAATGACTAAAATGGCTAAAATGACTAAAATACCCTTATTTCAAAAAGTGGGTGCTAGAAGTCTACCCTCCTTAAAATAATTTCGTCCTCGAAATTAAGATAATCCTACTCTTTCTAGGTCAAATCCCCAACAATCATGGTCTTAAGAAAACTTATCTAAATCATGCAGTTGAAAAGAAATCATACAGGGTTATGGCAGGTAATCAGTCTGGAGTCTCGTCTAGCTACTAAAGTCATACTAGATCAAAAGTAGTCATAAGGTATCAAGCATACAAACATTATGGTAGGGTACAGTAATCATCAAGATAGGATAAGGTATGGGTCAAGAACTCACCTCTACTAGGTCTGGTAGCTGGAACTCTCTCTCTTGGAGGTAGGCCTCGTCTAGGGGCAAGTGTAGTAGGACAGTCTCGTATCTTGTGTGCAGCTGACCCACAAAATAGACACAATCCTAGTCTCTTCCTACAGTCCTTCCATACGTGCCCAAGCTTCTTACAGAAGGCACAGGTAGGCACTCGCTCAGCTGGTCTCTGCTGGACAGGAATCTGAACTGGATAGGCTGGCCTAGGCTGAAAGCCTGGGTACTCCTGAGGCTCTGGGTATAAACTGCTCCTCGCTCTCTTGGGACTAGGCTCCTCCCTCGAATGCATGTAATCCCACAACAGTTGAAAACTGAGACTCTGCTCTCTCATAAGTTCAGTCTGAAGTCTCTGCACCTCCTGCACATCCTGAAGAAGTCTGTAAATATGAGTTCCATCAGGAATGGCATGGGGTACCACTCCAGGAGGCAAAGGAAGGCCCTCAGTCTCCGGCTGAACTGCAGTCCTCTCCTGAAGGATAGGAGATGGAGGGAAATTCTCCGGTGAGGCTGCTAACACCTCCTGAGCAATAGAAGGGGAAAGTACAATCTTGGTCTCATCCGGAATTGCAGCTGTGCACTAGAGGCAAACTCTGGTCATGGGTGCCATTCTGGAAAAGATAAGGATAAATAATAAATCGTTGGGCTGTAAGGCAGTATATCATCCTATACAAATACTGGTGATTATAAAAACAACTGAAATTAACTATAAAGCATTAATATTCTAAAGATAATCAAAAATCGAAAGTTTAAAGCACGACTGTCAATAACACTGAAATCCAAGCACACTATATATATATATATATATATATATATATATATATATATATATATATATATATCTATAGAAATTTTAGTCTCGATATGATCTAAGTTGATCAATTACAGGATGAATCGAGGTTGGCAAGATGGAGAACGAGGTCATTGAAGTCTGGACACGAGTATCCAAGATTTGAAATCTATGTCACAATTGAATTAATTCAATTAAATAAGGTTCCAAACATTGGATGATAAGGAAATGACCAAGTCGACTGGTTGCGATCAAGGGTTTAGAATTCAACACTATTGAAATCCTTAAGAAATACTGCGAGGATATGGAAATAAGCCACTATCCTCCTTTTGATAAGGAAGCTAAACGTGATACTCTGAGTTGACCTATTAAGTAGGTGCCTTGCCTTTCTGAAATATGTGAAAGACAAAAGCAAAAAGAGTTCAAAGACGATACTATTGAGTACAATACGTGGTTCATAAACGACGGAAATAGTTCAAGGAGAATTTCCAAACTGTCGTGGATGAGACAGATGCCCTAGAGTCTCATCCACGTAGAGTAATATATGAAAGCAAACCAAGTGCACTAGGTTGATCAGACCATCATACACCGGTTCTGATTAGATAATATGTTAGTGGGTCGACCCAATAAAATATGTCATGATCAAGCTCGAAAAATAATAAGCTTGCAAAAACTAAGGCTAAATTAGCAGCATAAGGTAGTCAAAATATAAGTAAGGGAGGTATGATGAAGAAGAAAAATAGTCCAAGATCTTTAACTAAGCTGGTCAAGCAATCAAGATAAGGTACAATGTTAAGCATTTAGAGAAACAAGAAGAACACCATCACATGTCGGGTCGAAAGAAATGAGTCATGGTTGGATCTCGAATTTAAGTCAGAACGTAATTTAGTATCATGGTGAGGGTACAGGAATAAAGAAAATCAAGTTGAAGCATGAAATAAATTTAATTAAGAATCTAGTGAAATAATTTAGGGACACAGTTCTAAAGGGAGAATACTGTTAAGGAACGATCAATACAAACGGTTAGAAAGTCACAGTAAAAGATCTAGATTTGAGGAAAGGTTGAGTAAGTCAAGATTTGAGATACAGTCCCATAGTTTGGTAGACGACTAACAACACTAGAGTATATACTACTATCATAGTCATGAGTGATATGGCAATTAGTGTGGAATACTTCTATCTCATTGAGGTTACCTTGGTGGCCTACCTTTACATTCCTTTTAAAAAGAAATTCCAGAAATAATTACCTCAATTTGTATTCACTCTAAGCCTTCCAATCTAACCACGACTAACATTTAAATCCTTTTCATAAATCTCATAATAACTTTTATCTCGTTACTACTAACCTTTCCAAATTTAACATTTCAATCCAACTTTAAACTCCAGAGTTAATAAATCATGAATCCTTAAAATTCTATATCACTTCCTAAATTTAAAAACTCCCAATTTAATCCTCAAGATAGACACTCAGCTTATCACGGCAATCTAGCAGTTACAGCTCAGTATTTTAACGCACTTATCAACCATAATTTCTCCTTCTAAGTCATTGAAACATAATCACTACTTCTTAAACCAAAATCCAAATAGATTTTTAAATCTTCAATCAATTGACACGATTCCAAATTTGAGATTTTTGTTTTTCTTCCAAAACAATTGTTTTCATATCTTCCCAATCTTTTAAACCAAAAATTTTAATATCATTGCTTCCACTTAAATTGAAATCCATAAACATATACATCGCAACTTGTACGACTCCATTTAATAGTTCATACTGCCACCCCTTTTTTTTCATTATCAAACCAATCTATATACGTTCAAAGATGTATAATCATAATCCAATAATTCATGAATCACATCAATTCCTGAAATCAATTTATTTAGATTCTAACTAATTTCCTCCAGTATCAAGATATAATTTTATAATCCTTTGGTGATTACTACTTAGAATCTTCAAGATAAATTTTTCTTGGTAATATCCCAACTTACAAACTACTAATCATTAAATCATCCATTTAGAAAAATGTCCTTATAACTTAGTCAAAGTCTTCGTGTATTCCAATTTCTCAATGTAATCATTCTAGCCATGTGTTGACCAATGAGTATATAGCAGTGTTGTCATCTTCCTAACTATTATTAAACACAATAAAGTAAGGGTATTGGTGAAAAGAGTTCAAACAAGATGCCAGAATCAAGGGAGGAAAGTGGATTAAAACAAGGGAAAGAAAAATCTAAATCGAAGCTCACAATGAGATTCTCAAGGGTCGTCCCATGAATCTCTCAGGAAATTCTAATAGTGATTGAGTATCCTCTCATCTAACACCTTACTTCCTATACTCTATAGCAGGCTCGTAGTAATACAATTAAATTGTCGTACTACCACGACATCGCACTAATGCGAATGTGGTCCTGCATGGACCGGAGGGATGAAATCGTGTCTCCATAACTATCTTGAAGACAGATCGAACAAGGAATCAATTACTGAAAAAAAAGCGAAATCATCAAAGAAGGACAGTTGTTTTCAAAAAGGAGACAATTAACAGCAAGAATTGATAAGAGTTTTCCTAATGTGATTGAGTACCATAACTTATCCTATATCCTACTGCAGGCTGTAATGATACTCTAGTTCGAGTACCACTACGAATCACACTAGTTGTGATTGTGACCGGCATGGGCCACCACTAAAAACGTGTCACGACCCGCACCCAGTGTGAGGGCACGAGAAGTAATGAACGCCCAGCCTACGCCGCAGTGTCGGCGGTAGAACGCTGTCCTGAGTTACCATATCTAACACATTCTAACCAAGCTATGAATAGAGAGTAAAATAATACGTAACTCAATCACAATACTAAGATGGAATAGAAGAAAAATCTCAAGAAAGTCACAATAAAAGTATAGGTGTAACCCACCAAAAATATCTCAAGTACAACTCATAAAAGTCTCAAACAGAAAATACAAAATAAAGTACTAAGTCTCAGCTAGACTATGGGCAAGTCCTCAGCGACTGTGGGATCCTCCTGTGGGTCCACGTCGCCAGTGTCATCTAAGCCAATGCCATAATAAGTAGGACAGTACTCCTCATCATCACCTGTAAAATTTTCAACATGCCCAGTCAGGACGGAACGAGCACATATCTCTCACAACAGTTCATATCAGGAATGGACATATAAAGCAAGCTATAGAAAACTATACATGAATCGCTGTAAAGAAAAATCAACAGGAGAGAAGATATAACTGAGATGTAAATATGATAAATAAAGAATATAACCTTCTACGTGAAACAGAGCATGAATTGGTTATGTAAACAGCTTGGGTTGCATATGGATACAGCTATGGAATACACATGGATAACTACTGGGGATAATGATCACATAACCAACTACACTCTCCCTGCCTCCAACCAATACACAAGGATCGAAGTATGTTATGTTATTGCACATGGATAACAACTACTGTATACATGGGGCTCATATGGTCATGAGTGTACATGAATAACATATGAGTGCACATGGATAAATGTGAATACATGGAGTACATGATGACCATGATAAAGTACATGAAACATGACACACTCGATGTATCCGAGGGGATAACATCGCATGAAAAGATCCAGAGGGTACCGATCCGTGTGAACGTCGTGTCAGCATCAAGTATACTAGTCTATAACAAGAGTACATATCCAAAGAAGCATGAAAAGATCAAAGAATGTACTCGCCTGGCAATCCGAACTGCTGATGATGAAAAGTGACTGGACTGGAGTAATATGATCCTATTTAAAACAACCACATGTCATAATACAGTCTAAAATATCATAAGGAATACCTTCAATGCTATTTCTACATGATTTGGGTCAATCTAAGTCAAAGTCAACCTTGGGTCAACTTTGGTCAACCAAACTAGTCAAACTAGGTCAAAGTTGGTCAACTAGTCTATAAGTTAGTTTTTTAGGTCACTATCAATCCCTAACTAATTTATCAAAATAAACTTGGTATTACAATTTCTAATTGACAATCAACTAACTATTTAACTATCAACTAACCCAACTAACCATCAACTTAACTTGGCATACCAATTTCTAACTAATAGCCAATCTACTTGGCCTTTACCCATCCTAGCAAACAATGAACTAACTGTCATTAACCCTATCTAATTAACCAACTAACTTGGCATCCCTAAAATCAACCTACATAACTCAATTATCCTATACTAATACCAAACTCGAGCATAACCTATACTCTTGATGCAAACTAAGCAAGTAATCTCTTAGGTAGGGTCAAATAAGATCCTGTAGGTTGCTAAATATAGAGGGCTACATCAACTGATGGGAAACAGTTACAATACTGAACTGTAAAACTGTAATTTAAAGAGAACTCTATATTCTATGACAACCTAAATTCGATCCCAGCCTTTTCCATTAGGCAACCCAATATGTATCTCCTAGATAGGGTCATCTGGGATCTACATGTTGAGTCTATGCAGGATTTAAATATCAAGGATTTATGAAATCTGAACCAAAAGAACTGAACAGGAAAAGGAGAACTGGAAACTGGAAATCTAACCCAAACTCAATACCCCATGCCAACCCAGCCATCTCCTTCATACAACCCAGCATGAATCACATAGAGGGGGGTTAAAGAGAACCTGTAGGCTCTGTTTAGTACATGAATCACAATGAAAAAAAAAACTAAAACTGGAACTAAACCAATATACCTAATAGTGAAGGAAAAACTGAAAACCCGATATCAAAATCAACTCGAACATACCCTATCCAAATGCCAACTAGTAGATACTCCTAGATAGCTCTAATAGGATCTGTAGGTTGTGTCTAGGCATGATTTTCACATTGAATTAAACTGAACAAAAATAACAAAAAACAAACTGAAAACTGGAAATTTCTGTATCCTAGCTTGATACTCAAAACCAAACACAAACTCAACTCTCGAAGCTACAAACTAATAGGTATTGCCTAGATAGGGTTAAATAGGGTCTGAAGGTTGATTCTGTTCAGCAAATACATCGAGAAACAGTTGGAACAAACATCGAATTACTGAAACAGAACTGGAAATTTATGAAGAACCCGATACCAAAAACACAATCCTAAACATGACTTAAACACACCCGAAATCAACTAATAATCAAAGAAAAGGTTGGTAATGTGTCAAGGGTTTAACCATGAACTACAAGTATCATGTGTCCAAGAAAATAGGACACGAAGTGTCCTAAACACTCGTAAACCAAAACTGAAACCTAGTTCTCGTGCACGCGTGTCGCTCGTCCTAGGGCTCGACACAGAGCGAAATAGGACACGTGGTTACTCGTACACGTAGCCCACATGTAGGGCTACATGTTCACATGCCTGCACTGGACTCTCACCACGTGTCCAAGTCGTACGAAGTGCGTATCGGACGCCGCGTTCTCATGCGCGCGCGACAGGCCGCGATCAATGCCGTGTCGATTTCTTCCTCGATACTCCACGAAATCCTACAAAATTTTACGAGCATGCTGTCAGTCATGGCGCCTAGCTACTGACCAAAAATATTGTGTTGAATCGCCGTGTCCATCGAGAACGGACACGGCAGCAGCAGGACACGCGTGCGGTCCTCGTGCTGCATTTGCGTGTCCTGTTTTGGACATAAAATCGTATCGATTCAATCAAGAACCTAGGGTTTGGGAATCCTCACATATAGGGCTATCAAATCGTGAAATTAGATTGCAAAAATAACAGAATTGAAATCTAAGAGGAATTTCATCGAATACGTGAAACCCTAAACTGATACGTGTCGACACGCCTATCAAACAGACACGAAACTTAACCAAACTTCATGGGTAGGTCTAGGGTACCTAGATGCATGCTATTATGAAAAGAAATCAGAAGAAACTATGGTGTTTGGATGTTTACCTATTGAGAGTTGAAGTATCAAAGAAACTGACTCCTCGATCGATGAGACGACCAGTTTCCACCGAGCAAACGCCTCCAACTCCTTGCTAGCAATGCTCCAGCAAATTCTACTCCTTCCCACGATCACAACGCACTTCGTTTGAGGTGAAACGGAGGTCGAATGAGAAAGTTAGGGTTTTGGAGAGCTGGAAACTAGGGTTTTGTAAAGGGGGTGTCCATACTAATGCAATGCTTATATAGGAAGTAGGGGTTTCCTGTTTTGGCTGGCCATATGAGTCCTACTAGGGTTAGGGTTGGTTCATGGGCCCCTCTCTACTATTTAAGTTGAGTTTAAGCCCATTTAACAAAAGGTTAAAAGGCCAATTAATTAAATAGCCTAAAAATAGTCAAATGGCCTTCTAGGTTGAACCAAAGCATAAAATAAATTCTAATTAGCTAGATGATCATCATAGATCATGGTTAGTCTCTACTGTGGGTTTTCTAAAGTTAAACCAAAGGCTAAATAAATCACAAGTCAATAATATCTAGAAAATCACAAAATGACTAAAATGGCTAAAATGACTAAAATACCCTTATTTCAAAAAGTGGGTGCTACACATGTGGTAGATAATTTGATTCTACCCAATTTTGACCTTTGAAAAGTTAGATTTCGACTTGTTTCGAGAAAGTTATGGCCAAAACAATATTTGGACATCTTCTATGTTCATCTGTCCTGGTTCTGATAGGGACGATGAATAGTACTGCAGGATAAATAGTACAGCAGGATGAATAGTGCCGCATGGCTTGCATAGTGCCGTAGGCTTGCATAGTGCCGCATGGATGAATAGTACCGCAGGCTTGTATAGTGCCGCAGGATGAATAGTGCCGCATGGCTTGCATAGTGCCACAGGCTTGTATAATGTCACATTGATGTATAGTACCGCAGGATGAATAGTGTCACGACCCGATCCTAAATTATTGGGTTGAACCGGATCATGCCCAGCCTGCACCATTGTGAGACGACGGTAGTAAGCTGTTCTATATGCAGGTATTCACAACAACATTTATTTGCATTTGTCACAACACGAATTTATGAATATTTAAAAACTTTTATTCAACAATTGAAAAGTACAAACTAAAACTGAAAGTACTAAAATAAAATACTGGAACCAAAATCTACAACTCCAACACAAATAAACTAGATAACGAGGAAAACAACTTGCTAAACGGTCGGCTCATCGGCCTCAGGTTCTGCATCCTCCAAGGGGGACTCTGGCAACACCACAGGATATAATACCGGGTCATTGTAGCTATTGAACAATAGCTCAGCATCATCAACATTACCTATTGGGGGGGATCCAGTCAGGAAAGGAGCAAGTACGAGTACATAATCTGACATTCTAAATAATAATGGAAAGATGCAATTTTAAACAGTTGAAATTCTTTGAACAATATTTTCCAGCAATTTTCAGTATTTGAAACAATGTGATTTGAATATGTAATGTCTATGACCGACTTGGGTTGTACAATAGCATCCTAGTGACGCAATATGGCTTATCCTCGTGTGTAAGATGGGTAAGCTCGCACAATAACAATATGCAATATGAGGGGTATTGGTCATAAACGCTACACTATTCTCCCAATATCCCCACAATCAATATCAATCAATATTTGAACCCTAGGAGAGGGTTCCGTGTAGCAATATGGTTTAAGCATACAACATGACAATTACTAAATAAAATACAAGATAACATAATCGTAACTTGCCTTTGTTAATGACTGGAACATGATGTCGGTACCTGGGGAGGAAGTCAAATACGTCCTCGAAACCCTGCAGTTGAGAACCCTGACTTAGAACCATAGAGGATACCATTTCTAGGTGTGCTAGTTGCAATTTCTAGAAGCAGGTCCTAGTCCAGTTTTTAAGTTGTTAATTAAGTTATCAACCTACTCTACCGTCGCAGGATACAATTATCAATTAGCGAAAAAGAAATCGATTTATTGATTTATTGGGTAAAGATCGTATTTTCCAATTCATTTAACAAAACTTTGTACTTTAATATTATATACATAAAATTAGGTTTTTCTTTTAATGAGAAAAATGTGAATTTGTTTAAATAATATAAACTTAAATTTTATCCTTTTTTATTTAGAAGTGAGAAAACTCTTATAATTTTTCATATAAAACTAATACCCATTTTAAGTACGCGTCTAATTACGCAAAGCAGCAACTAAAAAGAACAGAAAATCCTAAACTACACAAATACAAGCCACAGAAAAACAAAAGAAAAACTGGGCTTATGCCCTTACAATAATTTGATTAATTTAATTTAAATGCTGAGGCGAGCTCTGAATGCCATGAAGCGGTCCATTCAGGAGGCCGAAGCCCTGCACCCAAAATACTAGAGGCCAGTAACTAGTTCTAAAATAACATATAATTAAATATAATTTATAGAAAAATGGGGCGTCTCAAACTGGGTCATGCAATCTCATGTTGCTGGCTAACGCCTCAACGTACAGGAAATCCTGTAGCGTTTGCGTGTCGCCGAGGCTCATCCGACCGATACGGTCGTCGCCTAACAGGGGATACAAAACTCATAAAATCCACAAAACCAAACCAACAAAACCAATTTTGGAAATCATTTGCAAAGACCGGGTATGAAAACATGTTTTAATTTAACGAACTTAATTAATAATAATATTTTGTAAGTTTTTACTGAAAATTCGGGCAACACCTCCTTTGTAACTAGGACAACCTAGCCACGAGGCGATACTGATCCAAACACAAAATAAATATCCCAAACCAGTGAACCAAACCTGCCAACCAGAAATATGAATGTCCAAACCCAATAATAATAAGCCACGGCCAAAAATAAAACATACCAACAAAGATAGGAAACAACCACAGAACCAATGCGAAACCAAATAATAATCACTAACCCAAAGGAAAATATATACCAACTAGAAACAATCCACAGAACCAATCCGAGCCGATCTCGGAAAAAGTATCTCCTAGCGCAACTAGTAAAACCGATCCCCGCGTCGGGGTCGGGACCCGCGTCATCACCGACTAACTACGGGAGGGACACAGGGACACGAAATTATACCTCGGGTGCTCGGCTAGAGCTCTCAGATGCAAGAAATAGGAAAAATAATCCGTACGGACAGCGGGATCGGCTGGGGACAGCGCTGGAAAGCAACGAGATCTCTAGACAACGTCTCGACGAGTTCAAAAACGGCGGCGATGTCCGCGCACGGCACAGGGCACGGCTCGAGCAGCACTGTAAAGCACGGATCGGGGCCCGAAGGTCGGGCGGACGCGGATGGGCGACGCCAGAGGGGCGGGGAAGACGGTCCGCCACGGGGGCGGACGGCCGATCACAAGGAAACTCAGGGCTGAGCGGGGCTCGGGTCCGGCGAGGAAGACGGTTGCGGGATCGGGGCTCGATCGGTGGCGGAAGCCGCTGGAAGGTCGCGGACGGGCGCCAGCACGGGCGGAGCTCGGCGGGGGCGGCGGCCTAGCGTGGGCGGTCGGTCGGACGATGTGCCGGGACTGTCGCGCCTAGGGCGCCGCCTGCATGAAGCTCACGGGTGCTGGTGCACGTGCGGACGCACGCTGTTGTACGCACGCAGCCGGGCCGACTGTTGCGAGCTGCGAGAAGGTCGACACCGACAGTCATGGGCGTTCGGCCAGAAGTAAAAAGGGGGTGATAGGGGTGTGGGGATTGAGAGAAGAAGGAATTTTACTGTGGTGAATTTTCATGATTTAGAGAAAATAGTGGAGAAAGAAGAGGGTGCTGGTAGTTGTTAATGAGAGATGGTGATGGTGGTAGTGAGTGAATTGAGGAGAATGAATATGTAGGACGTGGGTGAACGTATAGAGGAAAGAGGGTTTGAACGGGTCAAAGGTGAGGTGGGTTTCCATTTGTTTTTGTTTATTATTATTATTAGAAGAGGATTTTATAAAAAGTGCCGCATGGCTTGCATAGTGCCGCATAGATAAATAGTGCCGCATGGCTTGTATAGTGTCGTAGGCTGCATAGTACCACAAAATGCCGCATAATGCCTATTTTGGCTGTTTTTGACTGTTTTATACCCTATTTGGCTGATTTGTGGCCAGAATTTCTTTCAACTCCCAATATGAAAGTTGTAGATTTTTGTATTGGCTTCAAGAATCTTCATGTCTCACTTTAACCAAAATTTATATGTGACTTTTATGTCACGAGGGGTCCACGTGACTTCCTTACTTGACCGTGTTCCTGACCTGATTACTTGTATACGTGTTGATACTTGTTCTAAGTGTGTATTGAGATACAATATTAGTATGCACTGCGGTGCTATTTAATGAGTGCACTGAGGTGTGACTCTACGTGCTAAGTGATCATTCGTGTTATATGTCAATACATGTGTACCTTCCGACACAGTCATGGTAATGGGTCAATAATAGTGTCGTGGTATATTGATTGTTGATTGATGTATTACACTAAGCATGGATCTAAATTTGGGACGCCTTGAGCCGATGTGGATTCATGCTTAGGGTACACGTACTATGGTACGACATATAGGAGGATGACCTTGTGACCACGACATGTAATTCCAATATCAAGATAGGGTTAATCTAAGAAACTTAAATCGGTAGAAGCATTGGAAGGGAACAGAATCTCGAGATCGTACGTTACCAGCCACCCCAGGTCCTGTCCTGACGTGTCGGGTTGGCCACCACGGATACAGTTTCATCTGCCTATAGTGGATGACTATATCTGACTCCAACGTGCTACGTATTATATGTTTTTAGCACGGTGGCCTTACGGGGGACCGGTGCATAATCAAAGTGCTATGTGTATATATATAATGGAGTAGCTAGCCCTGCTTGGATGCAATACGATCTGAGAATTCCTATATTGCATTACTGGGATAACCCAGGCAAATCATAGAAAGCCGTAGGATTGATTGGCCGCTTGTAAGCCGACTTGTTTGTGATATGTTTTCTTCTGTTAGCAATTGAG
This sequence comes from Iris pallida, assembly GCA_029216955.1. Lineage (NCBI taxonomy): Eukaryota > Viridiplantae > Streptophyta > Magnoliopsida > Asparagales > Iridaceae > Iris > Iris pallida. The sequence goes on along the minus strand of JANAVB010044815.1, from coordinate 5,246,474 downwards.
GAACATGGACTATCGTGGTGCGTGGTCCAATCCATGTCCTTGTTTGGTTGTTTGGTTGGGCTATTGTGCTGCGATAGGCTATGGACCGAAGTCGCGACCAGAAGCCCTTCACCTGCCCATGGTTATAGGATATATCTTATCTCGGCATGATATTGTCACCGTTTGTCCTTGTTTGGTTGTAAGGGTGTCGTATTGTCTCGATGATATGGTATAAGCCTATAACTCTTGAATCAGGTCTTAATTTATTACGCTTGGATTTTATCTCACTCTTTTGTGCTCCCTTATGGTACTTGCTATTCGGGGCCTGACCCTGATGGTTTTGTTTGGCCAGATATCGTAGCAGCGCGAGAGGATCCAGCCTTCTACTCGAACAATGGTGCACACCAGGAATATGGGCGCCAGGGACCATGAGTGGGTTTCTTCTTCACCGCTCTGATTACGCTTGGGTTTTATCTCACTCTTTTGTGCTCCCTTGTGGTACTTGCTATTCGGGGCCTGACCCCGCTGGTTTTCTTTGGCCAGATATCGTAGCAGCGCCAGAGGATCCAGCCTTCTACCCGAACAATGGTGCACACCAGGAGTATGGACGCCAGGGACCATGAGTGGGTTTCTTCTTCACCGCTCTGATAACTTATATTTTGTACTTGGCGTTTAGCCACCGGCACCTGTTTAGCCGGCAGTTCTGGACATTTAGTTCCTCACATAATTGTAACTAAATCAGACTACAGCTGACTATAGTTATGTACTATTAACTTTCGGTACTAGCTTATCATTTTGTATAGCTAGGCTCATGAATCATTTTGATGAAGCGTCGGGGATGCCTTACTGCTTTGTCTTATATGATCATTATTTACTGCTTATAGTTTTGATTGATTGAGACCTAGATGCTCTGTGAGACCATAGGAGACTTGATTGTAGCATGCACCCCCTAGTCTCTTGATAGCCACGATCGCCATATGACGTTTATATACCTCATATAGAGTAGCTGGCCTAGTCCGTCTCAGTATTCCGGTACTGGGACGTGACAGCACATTTTATCATTTTTGGTCGATTTTGTACGTTTTTTGCCTTTTTGCACGTTTTTTGTCGTTTTTGCTTGATTTTGCACGTCTTTTGCCATTTTATACATTTTAATCATTTTTTATCAATTTTGCACGTATTTTGCCTATCTTTATCGTTTTTGGTCAATTTTGTACGTTTTGTCGTTTGCACATTTTTTATCGTTTTTGCTTGATTTTGTACGTCTTTTGCTATTTTGTACATTTTTATCATTTTTGGCTGATTTTGTACTTTTTTTTTGCCTTATTGTACATTTTTTATCGTTTTTCGTCGATTTTGAAATCGATTTTGCGGTTTTGCACTTTTTTTCATTTTTGCTTAATTTTGCACGTCTTTTGCCGTTTTTGCACGTTTTTGGTCGACTTTGCACGTCTTTTGCCGTTTTTGCACTTTTTTCAATTTTGGTCGATTTTGAACGATTTTTGCCTTTTTTATCATTTTTGCTTGCTCGTCTTTTGCCGTTTCTTGCACGTTTTTTTTATCGTTTTTGGTCGATTTTGTACGTTTTAAAATATTTTTTTCACGTTTCTATCATTTTGGTTGGTTTTGGCTTTTTTGTATTTTTTTATCATTTTTGGTCAATTTTGCACTTTTTTGGCCTTTTTTGTCGTTTTTGTACGTTTTTAACTATTTTTTTCACTTTTTATCCTTTTTATGCCTTCTTGGCCATTTTGCACATTTTTTTACCCCTTTATGTTCGATTTTGCACTTTTTTGCCTTTTTGTCGTTTTTAGTCGTTTTTATCGTTTTTTGTCGATTTTGGTCGATTTTTCATGCTTTTGTCGTTTTGGACCGTTTTGCACCCTTTTTTTATCGTTTTTGGTCGCTTTTGCATATTTTTCATCATCTTTGGTCGCTTTTGCATATTTTTCATCATTTTTTGTAGATTTTGCAATTTATTTTCTGTTTGTTTGTCTATTTTGTACATTTTTTATCATTTTTGACTTTTGTTTCATTCATTAATTTGGTCGCTTTTGCACTTTTTTTTATCGTTTTCGTTCGATTTTGCACATTTTTTTGTCATTTCTGCATGTTATTTATCGTTTTTGGTCGATTTTGTATGGTTTTGACCATTTTTTTCCCCTTTTTATCGCCTTTGGTTGCTTTGGTTGTTTTTGCACAATTTTAATCGTTTTTTGTCGATTTTGCACTTTTTTTTATTTTTTTTGGCCATTTTGCATATTTTTTATCGTTTATTCTCATTTTTGTGGGTTTTTAATCATTTTTGGTCGATTTTGTTTATTTTTGCATGTTTTTATCGTTTTTGTCATTATTATTCGTTTTTTGCCGTTTTTCTCATTTTTTGGACTTTTTAAAATCATTTTTGGTCATTTTTTTCCTCTTTTTTTTTCTCGTTTTTTGCTCATTTTTGATTTTTGCTCATTTTTTCTTGCTTTTGCACGTTTTAGACGATTTTGCACTTTTTTTTGTCTTTCTGCACTTTTTTTGGTTGTTTATGCTCGTTTTAATTCTCTTATTTTGGTCTTTTTTCCCTTTTTTTGTTTTTTTTTTTCCGTTTATGCTCCTTTTTATCGTTTTGGGTCAATTTTTATTTGTTGCTCTTTTTTATTATTTTTGGTCTTTTTATACCCTTTTTTGTCGTTTTTGATCTCTTTTGGTGCTTTTTCCCATTTTGGTCATTTTTTGTTGTTTTTGGTCGTTTCATGCTTTTTTGTTTTTAGTTGTTTCTTCCTTTTAGTCTCCCTTTTTTTCCATTTCTTTGTGGTTTTTTGTCACTTTTTGTTTTTGGTCATTTTTTTTTTTCATTTTTGGTCACTTTTGATGGTTTTTCCCTTTTGTGGATTTTGGTCATTTTTCATTTTTTGGCGATTTTTTTTGTTTTTGGTATTTTTTTCGTTTTGTTTGTTTGTCATTTTTGGTATTTTTATTTTTTTGTCATTTTTGGTCTTTTTTAGTAGAAGGCCCACCATTTTTTTCCTTTATTTATTTATTATATTTTTATTTTTAAAATTTTGAAATTTTTTATTGATCATTTATTATTATTATTATTATTATTATTATTATTATTATTATTATTTTATGTTGCATTTAATAAAAAATATTAAATTAGAAACTCAATTATATTACTTGGTAAACCAAATATATGAATGCAATTGACATTATATTACATGGTTTGATTACATGTTTCAACCAAACATAGTAATGTAATTGTAATTCCATTACATTACAAACTCAATTACATTACAAATCCAATTCCATTACGATTACGATTACATTACGATGAACCAAACACAACCCAAATCTACAGGGGTACTGTGTCCGCATGGGAGTGACACGAGGTAGTTATTAGTTGACATTGCCTGATATTTAATGCTGGTATCGAAGCACAAAGGGAGGGCACGTCACTCTTTAGGATTTGAAATGTTATTGTGCTGCGACCGTTTGTTAGGGTTAGAATTTTAATTAGTTAGGAATTTGTTGAATTACTGTTGTGGACTTTTCAATTCAACTGGTTGGATCAGCAGGGGCTTGGCTTATAGGTCGCTTTGGGCCTGGACCGAAATAGGGTTTGTATGGAGTTAGTTGTTTGCTAGAGCCTTGAGTGGTTTATTTTATGGTGGATTGCTAATTTCAATTAGTTAATAATAATTATAGTTTAATATCAAGATTTAGTTCGTTGGTTGGTTAGTTAGTGGTAGTAGCTTTTTTAGAGTTTGATTAGGAAATTATTTAGAATATTGTTTACATTTCTTTTTTCTATTTTAGGTAATTTAGAGACATCGTCATTTTCCGGGAAAAAGGCAATTACTTGCAACTCAATCAAGCACACATTGCATGCATATCATATTCACATGTTTCTTGCTTATTGTTTCACTTTCTTGCATGTCATCGTGTCGTGTCGGGAAGGGAAGAACATTATAAAGCATGTAGTCACCTAAGCCTGGACATATACTCGATTGTTAGTATAGGGTACATGATATACCTTATACCTATACCTGACTGCTAGTATATCATTGCATTAAACATTATGTCCGTTTACTTGACTGTTAGTATATAGTATATGATATGCCTTACACTAGACATTACTGATAGCATATCATTACTATATACCTTATCTATGTTAGGATAGCATACATGATATGCCTTATACCTATACCTGACTGCTAGCATACTGTAGTGCCCCGTCCCTACATCGTGCCACATTTTTCGTCCATGGGGTACGCGAGAAAGGAATACTGTTGCTATCGATTTAGTCAGGACCGATTAATCGGGATCGATTGAATCGATTGAACGGGACCGATTGAATTAAGATCCTTTCCTCGTTATGGAATTGTTTCTTTGGAATCAAGTCCCATATTCAGCGGGCGGCACCTCGATGATAGACTCTACGGCTGAGTCGGAAAAGACCTCCCGTTGCTCTGCTTTTTATGCGGCAATTGCTTCTTTGGCTTTGGTTTTCTGAATGCGTTTTCGTGAATGTTTTCGAGGGTTTTCATGGCTTGCGTTTTCAAACTTCGCATTCATATCGAACTCATTGAATGGTACAGTGTTCTAATCAGTTGCTTATGCGATTTCAGGTGATCACGTAGGCGCCATCTAGCGCAGCCAACGGGCCTTTCGCCTCAATCAAACAATTAAGGTGAGTGGCTGACCCTCTGCCCTCGAACCTCTTTTTTTCAATAAATTGTCGATACCAAAATATGTCATGCTAGTTGTAAATGCAACAACACAAAGGCCTATTCCAGTCAACTGTTGCACGACATCTCACGTATACGGGCTATAGAACTGCTTATCATATAACTGTCACGTGCTTGCTTAATGCCATACTATATAGAACTGTGCTAAGCAAAGATTGAATCGATTAAATGAATGTTGCAACGATACCATGAAACATGGCTTGAATCATTTGTTAACTTAGCATGGTTATGGACAACTTGTGGACAAGGACGATTGTTTCTTCGGACGGTATCCCGGGGCCATGGGACCGATCTGGCCTAGGAAAAAACACGAATAGCTATACTGGATATATGACACGGTAGGCAGTATCTTTCAACGGGGCTCGCTACCTGCGCTGAATGACCTCTGTGTTACCAAGCTATATGTCCAGGATGGCTTATCATGCCAGTGACCTTCACAATTACACTCTATTGTATTCTTAGTTATTAATAAGACAAAAAAGAACATGGTAAGCCTTATACTGCAACGGCACGCTCTGTCGTGGATAAGAATCATCGTTGTATGCTATTATGCCTTTCAATTGCTTTTATGAATTGACTAGGATGGCTAGAAAGTTTACCAAATATATGTATGCTTGTTCACTTAATTTCTTGAACCAAATGAGAGCACAGACATAATTTGCCACCCACCAGTACACTTATAATATACTGACCCTTACTCTCTACAGGTGCTCCGAACCAGGAAAGTGTGCCAAGGAACTGAAGGGGACGCTCGTCCATTTTGAAAGCCTTGCTAGTGCGAAGGAAAATTCTTCAACAATTTGAAGACTCCAATCAACACTGTGCCATATCGCGTCAACTCTCGTCGATCCCAGGTCCAAGAGAGTGATTTTGCTGCTTTGTATAAAGGGATATAAGTATATGGAATGACTATGTCATCTGAGTCAGTTTGTCATCCCGTGCGGCCTCTTTTGTATTTGAATCTTGTAAACAAGTATATTATCAATGAAAGACAGTTTTCTTTTATATAAATGTGTTCAATTTCTCTACTTATTGGATTTGAATGTTGTGTTTCGGATAACCATATGAAAATTGTCTTGTGTCGACGCAATTTAGGCTCATACAACAACACGCCCGGGGGGCGACTATCGATTCTACCAAATCTGGGCGTGACACATACCATTGCTATATACCCTAGCCTTGATAGCCCAACATGCTTAAAGATGTTCTTATGCATGATTCATGTAGCTAGTGCATATGTTCGATATTCTTCTTTTTTATCATTAGTTTATGTTCTATTTCCTTTAATACTTTGTTGTGATTTGGTTGAGCTACTATGTACTTTGCTCTGTTTTTTGACAGGATCATTGATTACAGGTGAGACTGATCACTTAGTTTACCCAGAGTGCTATGGCTAGCAGAAAGATGCAATAACGGAGCTCACTCCGGATGCTCAGCAGGATCATGTCTATATTCCTGGACTTTAGATTCATGTATAGGATTGATGATCTGATGTATTGAGATTAAGGATATGTTGCAGGTTTATACAGCCTTTATATTCGTTATCGGTTTTGTACCCGAATATTCATGTAAAAGGCTGTAATAACTGTATATATATAGTAATTTGTGATAGCATTAGTAGTAGCTATGTCGTGATATATGTTGTAATGAGTATAAATATGCAATATTACTGATGATGACATAAGTCTAGACGACTGACTATCGCTATCAACGACAGCGTAGGCCGGACATGACTCAATTCGTATTTGATTATTCGAGAGAGGGTCGTGACATATTTTTATGGTGGCTCATGCTGGTCTTTAGGAAATTCATCACAGCATAGGACCGTTATGATATGCTTTTTTGTCTCTGTTTTATTTGGCTAGTACGTAGTACACCAATAATCACTGATAGTACTTTTCCTTCTATTTCAGAAAATGACAAAGGGAAAGAAAGACCATATGCCGTGTGGCCACACTCCTAATATGGTCAACTCTGAGAGAGGATCTTCTGCCACACCAGCGGGTCCAGAGCGGAGTAACACTCATGCACCATCTCTTACCACAAGAGTTTCCACCCGACGATCTATTAGTTCCATGGGGGAACTTAGATGCACGAGTTGATTCACAGACTACTTGAGGCATCGAGGATGTAGACTCAGAGTTTAGTAGATGCCTAGAGAGAGTAGATCACCATTCTCCAGAAAAATATAGAAAATGCCCGACTATCCACCTTAGATGTTGTAGGGAGTCTAGTGACCCCTCTTCCACCACCACCACCACCACCTTAGATGCTGTAGGGAGTACTTTGTTTGTCTAGGATTCTGGAGGACCTCAAGATAGAGGCAGTAGGATTCCAGATGCATGACCCAGCCCGCACTTGATTTCGGAGTGAGCCTCAGCTTACGGAATCCGGGCTCACTTGGGACCAGTTTGTGGAGATCTTCAAGGAGAAGTTTTTCCATGCAGTAGCTAGAAAGGCCCTAGAGAGACAGTTCCAGACCCTCGAGCAGGGGACCCGATCAGTAGATGAGTACCATGAGACTCGTCTCACAGTATCGGTATTTATATACGGATACGTATTTGTAGAGTATTTTATTTTTTTTAGTTTTCGGAATGCTTTAAATTTTTTCCAAAGTTATAGATTTTCTCCTTGATCGGCATACCGCCGGTATACCGGTGTATATCGATGGCATACCGTCCGGACAGATTGTCTACACTTTAGATATTTTCGATTTCAGATATTTAAATAGTGTTTCCGATATTTTCATGAATAGTGTTTCGGATATTTTCGTGAATAGTATTTAGATATTTCCGTGAATAGTGTAGATGTACCCTATTATCCAATGGATATTTGGTTTTGTTTGAATGACCTAGATCTTGACATGGATCACCATCTGATGGTCAAGATTAATTTCCCATTCTATATATACCCTTTTACTTTCTCTCTCAATCCTCTTTTCACTCTTTCTTCCTTCCCTCTTCACTTACATTTCTCTTCCTCAAGTGCTTAGGAAGTCTTGGCCTTGAGGCCTAGAGTGTGGTTTTGTACCCCTCTTGGTGGTGGAGTAGAAGATTAGGCTTGGAGCTTAACCTAGGCAAGTACATCTTGCCAAATCCTTGAACAATATTGTTTTGTTGTTATTTTTGTTTCCCTTGGTATTAAATGCTTAGAATTTTTCTAAACTCATTTTGTTAAAAATATTTTCCTTATAATTCTCGTCTGTATACATGCTTCTAAATTTGGTTAGAACTAGGTCTTGATTTTTATTAAAATCCAATATTGACTTAGTAGAAAACTCGGTATCGAGAGAGATACTGGAGTTACCATCATGAATCTTGGTCACATATGTTATATGAGTCCCTCACCTAGCTTGTATACCATGGACTTTGAGTTTGGTGGAAATCGAAACCCGTTTCGGTATCCCGAGAACCTATTTTTGGAGTATTTTGAGGTAATCTATCAAATATTTTAATTCATGAAAACTAATACTTCCATGTTGTAGAGAATTCAATTCTATGTGATTTTGACTTTTGAAAAATCTGAATTTTGATTTAAAATAAAGTTTTTATGGCCGAAACAAGTTTTGGCAAATTCTAGGATTTCGTGCTGCCTAGAAAAACGGAATTCCGACCGAATTTCGAAGTATACCGACGGAATACCGATTTTCTTCACAGAAACTTTCTTCGAATGTAATGAATTCTTAACATGATTAGATGACCTTGTACACTTATAATGATTGTACACCCTATATCTACTTCACATTAGCTTATGTTCATATGTTCCTCTATACTCCCTATGTAACACTATGCTCTTCCAAATTTATTGTACCTTACAGTCTATGTCAAGTCCAGTACCTACTTGATTGTGACCCATCGTGGTGCACTCTTGAACATGTCTTTTCCTAGCTTGCATGATAGTGGCGTGTCATGGCGCACTCTTGATTCCAGTACAATTCTAGCTCCTTGATAGTGGCTCATCGTAGCGCACTCTTGCCTTGATATTGTCATGTCTTGTTGTGGCTTATTGTAGTGTACAATCTTGCTTGCCTTATCTAGTCTTGTATGTCTCATGTCTAGGATGGATTCTGTGGAATGCCACACCCGAAATCCTAATGAAAATGTTATGAACTATACAACTAGCTTGATTATCTAGATCATTGGGAGGTGAGACCTTTCCGGTTACCTGCACCCTTTTTTCATGGTCTTATATGTATATATATATACTTGGGATTTGGAGCTATCTGTCATAATGAGCACTCTTCCAGCACACCGTCGAGTGGGGCACCTCTTTAGGATACATGTATCTTACTGCAGTGTGTCTGCTATACTTATTTTTCTTTTGGCCTGGATCAATCGGGTAGTCTGCAGGACAGATAACTGGAATTGGATTTCTCAAACTTGCATATGTTAGTAATTAGGATTATGACAACCCTAGTTAGCTAAAGTATCAAGCCGTACTCATTGCTTGGCCGTGATTGATGGATGGAGTCCATTCCTGTCTAGTCTAGTCTTGCTCCAATTTATCTTATTATAGTACTTAGCTTCCTGTCATTCCTTACATGCTATTCTTCCTACTACATGCTTGGTTTCATTACTTATCCTACATGCTCGGCTTCACCACATGCTCACATGCCCAGTTTATTCTATATATCCACTTGCTATCCTTCTTACATGTTTCCAGTTTCCTTTCGTATACACTGTGGTACCAAATTATTATTCTAGTCTCATTTACTATTTTATCTTAGAGATGTTATGAATTGCATGCTGGTTTTAGTTCATAGTTTGGCTTCCTTTGTGTTACTTGCTATTAGGGGTTTGACCCCACTGGTTTTGCATTGACCAGATTTAGTTGAGGAGCCCGAGGATCTTCCGGACCTTCTACTCGATGGTGACCACCCGGAGCACCAGGGGGCTTGAGTGGGTGTTCTTTCTCTTACCCACTCTTTTCTGTACATATTTTTTTGAGGCGTTTAGCCACCGAGCACGTGTTTAGCTCGAGTTTTGGACTTGACTTTTCGTCTACGGGCATAGACATGATGATATATTTCTAGACTGCAGCTAAAGCTGATCATGTATTACTTAGTCTTGCTAGCTCTTTATTTTGTATTATTAGCTTCATGATCATCTATATATTATATTTTGGGACGCTTTAATGTCTTATATGCATGATGATCATATTCTTGTACCTTACTTCTTGTCTTAGATTGAGATATCTAGGATTATGTGACCTAGAATTGACTGTTGGTTTGTAGCAGTGACCCTCATCTATACAGCTTATAAGTTGTTTCGGAGTACATTGGTATACATAGCTGGCCTGGTCTGTCCCTAATTGCCAGTATTCTGGTTCTGGGATGTGACAAGTACATAGCGAAGTTTGGCCGACTTAGCCGATTTACTAAGGGTAGGGCTAGAGACCCAGAGGTTAGAGCTAGGAGGTTTCGACAGGGACTGAATCATGAGATTCACACATTGGTCACTGCCAATGGTACGAGTACTTATGCAGGGATGGTCTCTATTTTCCAGAGGGTGGAGGTTAACCAAAATCTTTGCCCGAAGAGAGACTGTGGTAACATTGGGGGAGTTAGTCACCCGGGACCGTCCAAGCGTTCCAATACCCAGATGAGTGTAGTGCCCCGACCTGCAAGATGCCTTATGATAGATGGTTGGTTCGATGAAGCCTTGTTGGACTTGGGAATATATGCGAAGGATCGCTCGGAAGGCTATACGATCATGGCAGGATTCGTCTTATAAAAGTGAGTACTGTTGAATCCTTCGAAGATCCTTTAGCTTTACGCTTAATAAAAAGTATAGTATGCTATATTTAGTCATTGAGTTGCTGAATAACACCTTGCATGAAAGTCGAAAAGATAATCAAAGATAATTAATCACATGACCCAAAAACTGTTACGAATCATTTTATTGATTGTGTGCTTCGAATCATTTCATGAATTGTGAGCTTGTGTATTGTTACTATGAAGTACATGACAGGTGAAGGAAAAGTCCCAAATACTTGGACGGTGAGTATATCGATCCTTAGCTCGATGAATAGATGGTAACATAAATAATAAGACCCAAGAACTGGACAGTGAGTATGCCTGAATTATGGCTGAATGAACATATGCTAAACAGATACTAAGTCCCAAATAATTGGGCGGTGAGTACCTTGAGTTTTGGTTGGAAAGATGTATGGTATCAAATATATGAAGAAAGGCTTAGGTAATCACATTCTATTATCATGTCGCCGATGTAGAATGTTGATTACACTAAGACCTTGGATTAGGCAAGATGGCAATACGAATGAGAATGATGGCTTATTGAGAATGATGGCTTATTTACTTAGTTTTTTTTATCATGCATTATATGTTTATTCATAGATAAGTTGCATATATTTGTATGGTCATGGATAACTTGTCGACAAGGTAGTTCCTTCAACAGTAATCCGAGGCCACGGACCCGGTTCATCCTAGGGGAAAAAGGATTGGTGCCGACGTACTGGCATCGGTATATGGGACCTTCAGTGGGGCTAGCTATCCGTACTGTAAGGGACGCCATTATACCAGTAAGACGGCCCAAGATGGCATGTCGCCAGTGACCTTCATATAGATAGTCCAGTGCTATTGATGTCTTATGCAGGAAGAGTAAGTTATTACTCAATTACAGAAAAGAATGTCGGCTGTTGGTAAGAAATCACCTGAACGGTGACAATTATATTGAATTATGATATTGTTCCTAATAATGTCTTGTGTAGGCTGAGTAAGTAATATAAATGTACAGGAATAGCTATATGATCGTAGGTCAGAATCTCCAAGTGTGATAACTGTATGCTTTATATTATGCTGGCTAAGAAATATATGCATGCTTTACTTCTGTCGGATATGAACTGCTAATTGACCCTAAGGCAACAAGAAAGACCACTTTTAATAATGTTCTATAACATGATTACTTAGTGTTGTCTTCTTAGGTGAGTTGGGTCAGCACCACTCGCCAGTATATTGATAATGTACTGACCCATGTTATGGGCAATATTACAGATGCTTGTGTATAGGGGAAATAGTTTGATTAGTGCTTGGCATCGATGATACAGATGGGTGCACAAAAGCTCTTCTTACAAGACGATGTCTTCTGCTATACAGTACATAACGCATAGAATAGTATAAGTCAGTTGTACCAGTGAGATTGTAAGCAAAGTCAGCATGTTTAATTGTAAAACCTACATGGCAATTATATATTCAGTTGGCTATTCAAGAGTTTTGTTATCTGTTGTAAACTCTGTATTCAGCTGCAAGTCTTGTAATCTATTACAATTATCAATTAAGAGATATATTTCTTCATATCTTATTGTGACTTCAATTTATTTACTTGATTTTGCTGTACTATCGTTGTTTTCTGAGAAATATCAGGAACTGTAATGGTTTTGCCTTGCACAAGTACAATCTATACTTGTACGGTATCACGCCCACTGGCTAGTTTTCGATCCTCTGTGATCTGGGCATGATAATGAGGACCTTTACACCACAGTTACCCCCAAGAGCCCCAGTTCAGCAGATACAGACTATGCATATTCCTACTTGCGGCCATTGTCAGAGTAAGGGGCATAGCTGGAAGGTTTGCCATCGACGATTGGGATATTATTTACTTTGTGGAGGGACTAACCATCAGACTAGAGAGATTGCACCATTCCTCGACTAACAGCATGCACAGTTCTACCTCAAAGAGGCCCCGCAGTTGTATCAGGACTTACATCGAGAGGGCCATCCCTGCCTACTCAGCAGCAGCGGTTTGCCCAGCATCAACAGCAGAGGAGTGAACAACCACTTGGTCGAGCCTTTGCTATGACTACAGATGAGGCAGAGCCGGGTAGCAGATGTGATTACACGTAGTATATTGTTTTATTCCTTTCACGCCATTGTACTATTCGATTCTGGAGCATCACACAGCTTTATATCATTTGAGTTCATGCAAAGACACCATATAGTACCTACATTTGCTACGAGGAATTATAAAATCCTAACTGGTGGAGGTATAGTACCAGTTAGAGATGTGTGTGACTGTCTCATTAGCAAAGCCGGAAGGGAATTTAGAACCCAGCTCCTCGTAATGCCACATTCGGGATTCGATGTAGTCCTCGAGATGGATTGGTTGAGTGAGAATTTTGCTTATGTAGATTGCCGTCATAGGAAGATGATATTCAGACCGCCAGGAGAGCTACCATTTGAGGTCACGAGGAGTGCTACAGAGAGATCAAAGGGAGTCAGCTTCAGAGAAGTTGTGGAAAAGAAGGCTCTACCGCACCCTATCCTATCAGAGTTCCTAGATGTTTTCCTCGAGGATTTGCCAGGGTTGTCGCCAGACCGGGATATCGTGTTCACTATCGATTTAGTACCCAGAGTAGGACCAGTCTCCCAGAATTGCTATAGGGTTAATCCTAAGGAGGCCTAGGAGATGTAGACACAAATTAACGAGTTAGAAGAAAAGGGTTTCATTCGATCGAGTACTTAGCCCCGGTGAGCACCAGTTCTATTTTTGTCCAAGAAGGACGGGACCAATAGGATGTGCATTGATTACCGAGATCTCAACAACATCACCATCAAGAATAGATATCCCTTGCCTCGGATTGATGATCTCTTTGATCAGTTAAGTGGAGCCAAGGTATTTTTCAAGATAGGCCTACGATCCGGTTATCACCAAGTAAAAGTCAGGGAACATGATATTCCTAAGACTGCTTTCAACATCCGGTATGGACAATATGAGTTCCTGGTTATGCCATTCGGACTCATCAATATCCCAACTGTAGTTTTATGGATGTATTTTGTATTGGACTATTAGTAATTATTTTGTATTGGACTATTTGTATTGGACTATCTACTAGTTTGTATTGGACTATTTGAATTGGACCATTTGTATTAGACTATCTACTATTAGTACTTATTTGTATTGGACTATTTGTATTGGACTACATATATAAATTAGTACTGTGTCAATCTCTGGATTGTATCTCCAGCTCCATTTGCATTCTGGATTCTGTTTTTTTTAAATTTAGCGGCGTTATTAGCGACGTCACGTACGATATCGGTATCGCAGTATAGAACTAGTTCAGAGTAGCGGTATCGGTATCGCGGACTATTACTGTATAGAACTAGTTCAGAGTAGCGGTATTGGAATCACGGACTATTACTATTGTTATTAGTTGTTATTTAATTATACTCTAAAGTTCTTACATGTCTATTGAATTACAGTCTGGCTCTTTTGATTTGGTTGGCACAATTATTTATGAGATACAACATCCTCGACCGTATGTACTTAGTATTGACCGATGGATTAGTATCGGTCTATCGGTTTGGTATAGGCCATATCGGATTGGTATTGGCCTTACCGAATTGGTATATGCCATATCCGATAGGTATCGGCCGTATCGGAAACGTATCGGCCGTATATCGGATTGGTATTGGCCTTAGCGAATTGGTATAGGCCATATCCGATCGGTATCGACCGTATCGGAAACGTGTCGGCCGTATCGGATTAGTATGATGGAAAGTTTAGTAACAACTATACTTGGATTTCTCTCTTCTCGAACTAGAATACCATTGTAAGAGAGTCACGAGTGAGTAAAAAATCTCCTAAATAGTGATGTTTACTGGAGTGATTGGCCAGTTAAATCTCCTGCAAATGGTCATTTACTCTCGTAAACCTCAATAATATTAAAAAATATTATTTATGTTTACTTAAGTGATTGGCCAGTTAAATCTCCTGCAATTGGACATTTACTGGAGTAATTTGCTAGTTAAAAAAATATTATTTATGTTTAAAAAAATATTATTAACTGGCCAATCACTCTCATAAATATCAATATTTAGGAGATTTTTTACTCTCTCGTGACTCTCTTGCAATGGTATTCTAGCTCGAGAAGCGAGAAATCCAAGTACAGTTGTTACTAAACCTTCCAATTCGCTAAGGTCGATACCAATTCGCTAAGGACGATACCAATTCGCTAAGGCCGTTACCAATCCGATACGGCCTATACCAAATCGATAGACCGATACTAATCCATCGGTCGATACTAAGTACATCCGGCCTATACCAGCGAATCTACCAGTTATTGCACGGTGGACCCCGGAGAACCCCCGGACTTAGTTACATCCGGTTACTGGTGAGTACATGATTATATACTAATTTTGTTTAGTTCGTCTTAAGATTGGAAGTAGGTTTGTACGTGATAGGTACAAATTTCGTGTTTATGGACTGGATTAAGATTCTTCTTGTGTTCCCGAATCTGAACTGTTTCTAAAGTGTGTTTTTATGGATAATTCAATACTCGAGACTGTGCAAAATTAAATCGTCAAACGAAGCTGAGTTGAATTTTGTATATACGTGCTCTCATTGATATTTAATGGTCTTACCAGATGGCACCTAAGACCCGAGGATCTCGCTTAAGGGAGGCACGGATGGCTGCTCCAGAGGGCAGTTCCACCGAGAAAGCTGCTCCAGAAGTGATTCCTAAAGCCGAAAGAGCTGTAAAAGAGGAGGTGGCACTAGAGGGCAGTTCCACCGGGAGTTCCAGTCATTCATCTGCTCTGGATATTGATCTGGCTGCCGTAGATCCTACTTATGCACGCTGGCTGAGGGAGTTCTATCTGCCCCAGCATAGACGACAGTAGATACATATATTGACTGGATTTGTTTCCAGAAGACTTATTTCTGACAACCAATATTTGATGGATATTTTTTTGATGGATATATCTCCTCTGGATATTGTGATGGATATTTGTTTTTTGGTATGTGATGTATATTGGTTTGTGTGATGTACGATGTATATTGTGATGTATATTGGTTTGTGTGATGTGTGATGTGTGATGCATATTGTGATATTCTGAGAGGCTTGAGGAGACGACCAATTATTTTTTGTCTATTCTGGATTGTATTGTGCGTGCCGGTGTTGAGTGTTCCACCGAAGGGGTCAGCGAACCCAGGGATTAGATTCTGTATTTTGGATTGGATTAGATTCTGTATTTTAGATTGTACATTTGCATTCTGGATTCTATTTTTTTTTATTTTTTTTAAATTAGCGACGTTTTTAGCGACGTTTATATTCGTCGCTAACAGTTAGCGACGTTTTTATACGTCGCTGAAAACATCGCTAAATTGTTGACGTGACAAACAATCTGATGCCACCACATTGTCGCAAAAACATCGCTAATGTGTCGCTAATCGACGACCACAAGGAAATTTCGCAAATAACGTCGCTATTTAATGACGTTATGACCGTCGCTAACTTACGTCGCCATAGCGACGTTTTGCGACGTTTTCTCGATTAGCGACACGCTTTTTTCCGTCGTTTCCAAAACGTCGCTAACTTAAGTTAGCGACATTTTGGCCGAGATTAGCGACGTTTATAAACGTCGCTAATCTGACAAAATTTTGTAGTGCTCATTGCAGTACCATCCAGGGAAGGCGAACGTAGTTGCAGATGCCTTGAACAGGTATCCAGTCGCTATGTATTTAACAGCAAATCGTCATCTATTGACCGATCTGGATAGTTTGGGTATCGAGGTGATCGTTCCGGGCATGAAGATTCAGATGTGGGGCACACAGATTCAATCTGAGTTGATGGACAGAGTCAGATCAGCAAATTATGATGATGTGGCCCTGAGGAGCATCAGGGAGCAGGTGCGAGTAGGTTTGCTAGACGATTTCTCTATAGCCGAAGATGGGTCACTGAGGCATGGTGCTATACTGCATGTTCTGAGTGGAGAGCTTCGAAAGGAGGTTCTTCAGGAAGTGCATCGATCTCAGTACTCTATGCATCCTGGAGCCAACAAGATGTAAAGAGACATGAGAGAGCACGTATGGTAGTATGGCATAAAGCGAGAGGTAGCTCAGTTTGTATCTCACTGCTTGGTGTGCCAGCTGGTGAAATACGAGAGACAAAGGCCAGGTGGGTTGCTACAACAACTACCCATTCTAGAGTGGAATGCGATGCATTTTGCATTTTACATTTTGCATTGATACATTTTGCAAGTCAACAAAAGAAAATCGTATTGAGATGAGTTGCCAAGTGAGACTTCAGAAATAGTTGGACAACGACTTCGAACGCAAGGCGTTACGAAGGCTCGTTGTGATCGGATGTGTGATGACTTGATACAACTCATAGAATTGATGTTCGGTGCTAAGACTACGAAATTAGAAATACGATTTTTGAATCGTATCGTGTGTCGTAACTTTTGTTGGATGATCACGTATGCATCAAATATGCATATGTGATAGAACTACGAGAACGATCGATAGAGATTAAGTTTGATCGAGAATAGAAGATGACAAGTATTCGAGGATTAAAAATGTACCTGTTAGCTTGGTTATAATTTCCTACCACTGAGCTTGGCTGAAATACATATATTGGTAGGACACCCAAAATGTGTATGATCCAAACTAGGTTGTATGATCCAGACGATAGTAGACGAGATCGTAAAATAATCTAGAGAAATACTTGGATTGAGTGTTGGTTTCGGTTCGAGGACAAACCTTATTTTGAGTGGTATATTATGTAATGTCCCGCTCCGTACAGTGCATTATGATGAGTCATTGACTCAAAGAGTTGCATTGACCCGAAGAAGTATCAATGCGAACCGATACAAGTTACGTTGACCCGAGGAATGCATCGAGTTGGATCGATATAAATTATTAAGTTGGCCCGAAAGAAAACATTGAGTCGCCTCAAAGATTTAATGAATCGAATCGACGCAAAGCATAACTTTTATTCAGACAAGTATTGAATTTAGTTGGTTTTATGTGCAGGATACGCTTTTATTCTGAATTATAAGAGGTCGACATTTTGCCTCATTTGCAACGAAGTTGGTGAAACCAAAGCATCGCCTCGCAACGGAGTACGCAAAACCAAAGCATCGCCTCGCAATGGATTGAGGCATAAGCACGGTAGGCCAAATCTTTCGGGTAGTTCAACGAAGCACAAAGTGCTTGAATGGCTAAGTCGGAAGAGTTTGCTATGCAACAAAGTTATGAAATCGAGCCGCATTGGCTCGACAAAATAACAAGGTATACCGACTTAAGGTGGAAGGACTTTGACCCTTCTTTCCTACTCCGTCATGCCTAATTAAATTGTACCGTTATATGCTAAGTTAACATATCAAGTCCATGGACGTGGCTCGATTGAGATAAATCATAGTGCGTGTCGAAACACTAAGATACCATAGAACATCGAAATATCGCCAAGGCGAGTGCCTCAGTACGCAAGCCATATAAACATGGGATAACTGTATCGACAAGTGCCTTTGTGCACGAGTCGTTCGTGCCTCTGTGCAAAAATTAGAGGGCTAGAACAATGAATATATCAGCGTGAGTGCCTCAGTGCAGGAGCTGTAGAACATTGAATACTCTATCGAGGCGTGCCTCAATGCATGAGTTGGAGGGGATGGATATAAATCTAGCACATTGAAAGATCATGTCGAGACATGCATCAAATGCACGAGTAGGAGAACATTGAACACTAAGTCGTAGAACATGGAAATACGGAATCGAGGCGTGCATCGAATGCACGAGTCGAAGAATATCAAAGAACTACTGAATGCGGCATGCTGCCTCGAGATGTTCGTGGCCTTTGGGGCATTCATTTGATGAACATTAAGTTAGGGCATTATGTTAATGGAAATAGAGATGGATAAGTTGAATGTTGAGATGATGCAATAGCTGAGTTTTGGACTCAGACCATGTTTTGTTGTATGATTTCAATGTGCGTTGCATGGTCAAATGGACTTGATGATTGCCCGTTCATGGATATCCCTCGAACGATGTATGCTGGAAGAACCAGGAATGTTCGGTCTAGAAGAGAATTTGAGATAGGTATTATGTAGGACATTTTAATTTATGAGGCTTGCAACCTACTATTGAAAACGGAGTGCTACAAATACCGGTATCGTTCGGGAGTGCTTCAGAAAATGGAGGTAGCGACCCAGGCTGAAGTAATCACTGTCATACCATTGGTAGATTCCATTCTCGCATGCTGAATGTCAGTGACCATCATATAGTTAAAGAATGGTGGGTTGAAAGTGCATGAACATAGAGGTCCCGCACAACGTTTACTTATAATATGACAGTAAAAGATGGTAGGCATATTCACCTTGCGTCGGTGCAAAGGCAAGTGCGTCATTGTTGGTAAGAAGTCGCGCCACAAAACAAACATGAGATTTTTATATGTTGCTTACTTGCTTAGAGAATAAATGATAACATACTTGCCATGAAATACATGCTTTACTGGTTTCGAATATGCCATGAAATCGACCCTAAGGTAATTATAAAAAGATTACACTTAAGCTGCATGATTCATATATCTACTTAATATTGGTTTAGTAAAGTGGGTCTGATTAGTATGCGAGAGGATTAGTACTGATCCCCCACCAGATGGCTTGCAGGATGTAGGTAATGGGTTGATCGCGGCGGAGCTTCGCTTGAAGGCGCTGAGGCATGGAATGTCATAGCCTTTTGAGGCGTGCAACCGCATTGACGTTCGGACTTGCAACATGATAATGCGGTCGATATATAGAAGACATGATGTATGGAACGAAGAAATTCTTTATGGACAAGAGAGAACTTGAGTGTTGTAAGCCAATCTGGCATGATTCATTTGGACTATTGAAAGCCTTTGTAATGTTGTGCTGCTTATTGAATAAAGGGAATTGTTTCGAATACTCTGTTTCTTTCACCGCTAATATCAAATCAAAGATAACATTTTGAGAACCTGACATCATGTCTTGTACGAGTGCAACTCCAGACTCGTACGACATCATGCCCCAGCGAGGGCGAATGATTCGATAAAATCGACGCGAGGACGAGCGATTTCCTGGGTCGGGGTGTGACACTCTCTCCCACCTTTTTTTATAACTACACCCACATAAATAGGGCAGCCACTGGACAGACCTGCATGGGTCACCACTAAAAACATGTCACGACCCTCTCCCAAATAATCGGATAGGAGTTGGACTCGCCAGCCTACGTTGTGGACACAACATAGTAAGCTGTACTAAGTATCTATGAACTTCACCAGATAAATAAAATCTCAATCACAACATCTATAACGTTGCCAAAGTTTAATACAATATAATGGTACAAAGTCTGAAAAGTAAAATCTATGATACAAAATGTAACTGAATCTAGATGTCATCAGCAACTCCTAGGTCCTGAGTCATAGTACAGTCTTGCTCAACTAAGTTCTCGGGATCCTGCCCATAGTCTCAAATTTGCCTGCAACGTATCCAGTCAGAAAAGGAGCCAAGTACAACTCTACAAAATGAACATGTACAATGTAAAACTGTAATGCAGCGATAATATATGGCTAACCTGCAATGATGAACAATATCACAATGACTGAAATCTATGAAGAACACGACCATACAATAGTGATTTGAAATAGCTACTAGAATATGTGACCGGCTGGTGTAGCACATGGTACATGGTACATGAATAATGGTACAACTTAGAGTTTCACGTGCACGATATGAGATCTAAGCTATTCACATGAATCCTAGGTTGGGCTTTGGTCATATATCTGTAGTATTTTTCTTTTCCAATGTACAAGTAAAGAACAAGAACATGAAAGGTACCAAATCCAGAAATAGAAACACATGACCAATCGTGTGTATAAAGTGTCCATTATGAGATCAATACAATGCAGAAATACAAAGTAAAGTTCAATCGTAGTGTACTTGCCTTTGTCCTTGCAAATCAATAAGTCTCAATATCCTCATAGAATAGGACAAGAATAGGTTAAATTCTGATCAGTGGCATCATCTAGCTATCAATTAGCTAACTAACCCTAAGTTATCTATTTATATAATATCACCAACTATACTCAATATAAGCTAAAATAGATACTTTTGTAGAAACTATATTATTAATAAAAATAGTTTTACACTATTGTCAAACTAGCAAACTCTATACTAGTAAAATAGTTTCTACCTAAACAATATTTATGGAAAAATTATTAAAGTAAATAATAATATTTTGAAACTACATTATTCATCATTTGTAGAACTATTTTTTAGGAAAACATATTAAATAAATTATTACAAAATATATAGTCAGTAATATATAATGGTAGGAATACGCATATACATATACCATAATATGTTTATACTAATAGTATTAAATTAATATATACAATATACTTACCAATATTATATATACATTTATATGCATATAGGCTTGTCCCAGCAGATTTTATCAGCAATAAAATGACATTGGACTCCAAGCCCAGCCCGAAATAAATTTCAATAAAACAATTAACTAATAGTGGGCTTGAAGTCCACAACCCACAAGTAATTCCTAATATTAAACAGAACCCTAAACAATGGCTCCAGGCCCATTTATTGCCTATTGGACTAAGTTTAGCCCTTACTTTCAATTTAGAGAGAGAGCCACACAAATCAGCGAAAGAAAGAGGGAAGGAGAATGCTCACCATGGGAACTACGATAAAACTTGTCGAGGAAGAGGCCGGACACGGTGGCTCGACAGCTCCCAGAGACTCGAAGGAGGCTAGAGGCAGCGTGGAACACTGTGCTTGGTCGCCGGAGCGGCGGCGGTGCCCGGATCTGGCATGGAGAGGTGGTCTCGACGACAAGGTCAGGTGAGCGAGGATTAGATCTGGTGTTGGAATGGCGTGGTGGTAGTGAGGATGGTGGTGAGTCAGGGATCTAATGGAGAAGCGTTGGCTGTGCAGACGGGCGGAGGAGTGTCGGCGATCTGACGATAAAGGCGTCACAGTTATCTAGGAAGGCGCTTAGTTCGATGGACTCATCAGTCATGATGCTCCGTGTCCAAGACGGTGGACACGGCCGGGCTCGAATGTAGTTGTCATCGAAGAGTGGTTGAACGGGATGATCGATTGTCTGGATCTGGCCAAGGGTGGTTGGCGGGCTACTGGCAAAGAACGACGACGTTCGAGCATAGGGGACCTGGTCGGGAGCTCAACCGAGGAAACTGACGCGATGGCGACGGAGGTGAGTAATTCTTGTGGTTTTAGTGGTGACTTGTGGTGTTGTGGTGGCTCTGGTGTAGATGGAGTTTGTGTCGAGAGGTGGAGGTGATGATGATGATGTTTGTGGTGGTGTTGGCTTAGCTTGGTGGTCGGGATAGACCTGGTGCCTGCGGTGGGGAGTGAGGGCGGAGACGATGTTGTTTGATCGAAAAGGCCAGTCATGGTGGCAGGAGGCGACTAATGGTAGTGGTGATCAGAGAGTGGGGCCTGTGGATAGTGGTGGTTCTATATGTAATTGGGTTAGGGTGTGACAGGAAGAAGTACCTCGCTGGAGTCCGGCAGCGAGCGACGGTTCGGCCGGCAGTGCAGGGAGCAGGCAGGAGGAGGAAAGGAACAGGGAATGGCTGCTGGGTGGTGCTGGTTAGGCTGGAGAGGAGGCGAGTCATTGGAGTTGCTGGTATGGTTATTGTGCGGTGGTGTCGCTGAGGATGATGCGTGGAAAATGGTAAGAGGGTGGAGGATTACGGCGAAGTCGCCGGAGCTCGGCAGTGGCCAGAACTGCTCGGCCATGAGCAAAAGGGAGGGAGTGGTAGGAGAGAATTTTGAGAGGGAAATATTAGGAATGCCCAATATTTCAAAGAGATTGGAGTGTTCTCCAAGCCAAGAATGGCAAAAAATGTAAAATGTAATAGATCTAGGGGTGATAGTGGAATGAGCTAACTAACCATAACTAACTCTAACTAATTACTAACCAAATACTTTATTAGTAACTACTCACTTATTAGCAACTAACTAATCCTATTAATAGCTAAATAAACCTCCATACTAATTTAACAATTAATTATGAATCAAAAACTTAGAAGAATTTTTAGAAGAAATCAATATCGACCTACAATCCGGACCCACGGTTCGGTAGGCTAAAATAAATTAAATAAAGAGAATGGCTTCGTCATACGAAGAAAAGTTAAATAACTATTTAGTATTAACTATACAGTTTCAAATAAAAGAATACTTATTTATCAATACTATTCTTGGGAATCCTTTCTAAAACTATTTGTACTTATAAAATAAAAAATGGCAAACATTTTAAAATTTCAAAAATGTGGAAAATAGGGGTTACAAATCTACCCCCCTTACGAAAATTTTGTCCTTGAAATTTAAAAGGACATGATACGCACGAAAAGAAATAAAGAAAATAAAAATAATAATAATAATAATAATAATAATAATAATAATAATAATAATAATAATAATAATAATAATAATAATAATAATAATAAGTAAATAAGCAAGTACAAGAATGATTAAAATTAGTTAAACATAGAATCTTGATTTAAATACGGCTAGTAGAACCATGATTTTCAGAAGCGATCAAAGTTTATAATATAGGCATAATAAATCCTAAACATGGTAAAATAAGTTTAAGGCATAGTAAAAATAATTCCAAAACTGTATAGCCATGCTTAACTTCTAGTTATGATCAAGAATAAATCGTGACCTAAGTCCAATAAGAAATTGGTTAGGCCTAACCAGCATGGTCATGGCAAAAATTCAAATCATTTAAACATGATTGGTAGAATTATATGCTTAACATTATTTAGGCTATCAGGGCCATAGGTGTTAAAAAAGAAATGATACGACTAAGAATAAATTCAATAATTTTAAAAAAAATTAGCTTTACCCGAAATCAAATTGAACATGAGTGAAATCAAGTTCTAGGGTTGATTCGAAGCATGATTAAATCATTTTAGGCACGATTTGATCAAAATATTTCAAGAGTAAAATTGGTGTCATATGCATAATCAAAACATCAGAAATTAGTCATGAACATAATTAAAATTATTTAGGTATAACCTAGTCATGATCAAAAGAACCACTATCAATTAGGTATGGCTAAGTCAAAATCAAAATTATTTAGGCATTACTAACACGGCTAGAAATTTTCGAACACCATTAATCCAAAATATGGTCAAAATGCTATAGTCACCACTAATGGGTTTATCAGTGATAAACAAGAAATAAAACGACTAAGGATATCCAAAACATAAATTTTGGAATTTTGACTTAACTAGAAATCAATTTAAAAATGAGCAAAATCAAACTCTTTGAAACATGATCAAAAGAAATAAATTGTTTGGGCACGATTGGGATTAAGATCAAAATCATTTAGATATAAAGATCCAATCATATTTTGTGATCATTATAATCCTAATATGATCAAGAATAATTTAGGTATACCCAAAATATAATCACAACCAAGAGAATCCAAAAATCGTCATGACATGATTAAATCGATATCAAAATCGTCAAGGCACGATCAATATTTGAAATAAAATTTAGCCACGATTAAAAATCCAATAAATATGTTGTTAAAGAATCATCTAGATATGGCATAATTATTAGTGAAATCTAGTATATGCTATTATTGAAAACATGATAGTAATTAGAGGAGAAAAATTAAGTCACTACTTAGAAAAATCAAAGACGGTTATAAGATAAGATATGCATGAAATAAATAAATTACAAGTTCTATAATCTATAATTCTCTTATTACTAACTAATTTACCCAAGATCTTCTACCATATTTCCTACCCTAACCCAATTGAAAATGTCAGTTCTCAAGAATACCTAAAAATGACATAGGTAATCTATCTATGCTTTCCTCCATATATTTATATAGCTATCAACCATATACATATAGCTACATATATACACATATATCCATAATTGTATATCAACTATCTAATATATATATGTATACATAATTATCAAAGTATGGATCTAATAATAAGATATATATATGCCACACACTATATTCACACCATAAAAGAGATTCGGCCAATAGGGTTGAATCAAGTGGAAATTTTCATATGGAACCTATGGTAATAGAAATGAGTTCTGAAACTTGGACCAGACACTAAGATTTGCATAAGACAAAAGCTTAAACAATTCAAGATAGTTTCTGGTAAAGTTGTCAATGGCGATATGATGCCAAACAGAGAATCGTGGATATAGTATCAGTAGTATCTAAAAATTATACATATCTGAAGTCACTTCCCTAGAGTTCATGCCCCGCCATTGTAGCGTACATCT
Organism: Iris pallida; assembly: GCA_029216955.1. Classification (NCBI taxonomy): domain Eukaryota; kingdom Viridiplantae; phylum Streptophyta; class Magnoliopsida; order Asparagales; family Iridaceae; genus Iris; species Iris pallida. The sequence continues at coordinate 5,221,700 of JANAVB010044815.1, read as the reverse complement.
GGCTGCAGTGAACTGTAATGCCCCAGTTCCAAAATACTTAGGACTAGGTACGTAGACATGTCAGCTGTATACATATAAAGAATACTCTAATATATGGAAATCTCGTATGTATCCATAAGCTGTAAAATACAGTAAACCAAGACAAATAAATCTCATCCACCAAATAAGAGAATAATAATGTGAATCAAATATAAAATTTATTATTTATACATGTAGTTGGGCGGAGACAAATCCACTACCAACTAATTGAAATGAAAGAAAATATACAAGGAAATGATCGATAAAATGGCAAGATGAACCAATAGCAATCATCTTTGAAGGAATGGAGAAGATCACGGCCATGGCTCGAATACCTGTAAATGACAATAGCACACACCTGGAGAGATAACCAGGTCCTCAGAGGGACGTAACAAGATACATAAAAATATGCCACATAACTGAATATATATACTATGTCATAAATCACAAGTAAAGTAAATAGTCCCAATCGTAACAAGATCCAATACTTCATCATCGAAACAGTGGACTACCCCTACAACCAAACAAGGACAAAAAGTAGAATACTATTCTGCGATACGACATTATCCCAAGCTACTAATGGAACGGGGATGATATGACATTGACGAGGGTTACCTGACCATTCTAATGTATTTATGCAGTTAAGAACAAACTTTCAACGCATGGGCACTCTGGCTGCAGAAAAATCAGGTATGGTCCCATACGGTACCAGGGACCTCAAAGCATAACATTCATCGAATGTCAGAGGCCAGCAGAAAATCAGATATCAGGATCCAGGACCGTATCTCCAGCGGAGATAACCGGCAATAATAGGAATATGCATACGTGGCCCATACGTTAAGGAATTGTTCTTCCCACCAAATGCCTAGTAGAGTCACATCCATGACTCCTATACCTCTACTAACTGTCAAGTCTCCTAACATGTCTCCATTAGCAGTTAGCCCTAATGCATGCACACAGGTAATCAGCCATCACGCAAGTTCCTCTACATGCTACTCATCTTACACATACCTCATGATACAACTGTGTCAAGGTTTATGTTATACACTACAATGGTAGTCCCTTAACTCTAGGTCCATATGCAATCAAAGGATAATAAGTAAAGTAAAGCTAATATCACTGAGCAAGCAATAAATTAGGAACTGTAATAATGGTACAACTACAAGAACTGGAAATAAGTAAACAGTGATATGCAATAACAAAAATATAGACTAAATATAAGCAGTAAATATGGCAAGGTATGTTGCCTGAGGTTGTGCGCAAAAGGGCGACGTCCAATAGCTCGAACTGTCAGAATAGTGAAGCGATGAAAGCCAAATCCCGCATACGTCCTCGGATGCTGAAATAAACACCACAAACGTGTTTGGAATATAAGATATATCTAGGAAATATCTGTCCAAAATTTCAATTCTTGAACAGGAGCAAAATCATAATTTCGGGTCAAAACGATGTCCGCCGTTGGACCCATTTTGTACCGAAATACGTGCCAGAACCTACGGTCTCTAAAGTCATCAAACTACATGTCTACGGGTTCGATTTGAGGAGACGAACCAACCGTTTGTGCAAAGTTGAATTCCAGTGGGCCGTGCACAATTTTGCCCATTGGAGCGGGTCGCGGGCCCGCCAAATAGGCATTCCAGTCGACCTTCTCAGAATTGGACCAAACGTGGCATCCAGGACCAAAAAAATGATACGATCCTACTGGCGCAAGTTTTGTCTCTATTTGACAAACGTGCACAAGATAATTGGGGAATTTGCAAAGAGGCAGATATTGTGAATTTCGACGGATACGCATCAAATTCGTCGCGCACACGCAGCCAATTTGAATTCCGTCAAAGCCCACACGTCCGCGAAGTCGATACGTCGTCCGAATTGGCGGGACGTACGTCGTATCGAAGTTTTTATAATTTTTTAAAACTGTTTTTGTATTAATTTTCCTGATTTTTAAAAACAAATAACATTAACTGCATTTAATGAAAATAGAAACTAAAATGAGGCTTTCAATCTCTGTTAGGTTGTCTATAATACTGTCCAGATGGATTTTCAAAACTGTTAATAGGTTGATGAGGATCTGTCCGTAAACAGGGATTCATGGACTGCTCTACGTCCTATTTTCGAACAGGATTTTGATCAACTTTGTGTCGATTTCCTGGACAGGTCGTGCAACGATATCAAGAACTTACTGCTGGGGTTTAAAGATGGTTATGTTGTCTATCAATAGAAGTTGATGGATCAAAATTTGATTAAGCATAGAGGGAGAAAATCGGATTAGAATCTAGTACCTTGGGGGGTTCGGCTTGCACAGGCAGCAGGTGGCTGCTGTGGTTCCGCCTTGCGTGGCTGCACGCGGCCGACGATGGCCTGAACGACGACACCGAGGAGGGAGGTGTGCGGCCAGGGGGTTGGCACGGGGCTAGTGATTTTAGGGTTTTGATGTTGTTGTTGTTGTTTTTATAACAGGATTGGGGGACACTACTAAAATCTGTCAAATCAGCGACGCCGCAGGACGTCGCTAAATAGGAAAAATACGTCGCTAATTTCAATTAGCGACGTATTTAGCGACGTTTGGACGTTGTAGCGATTAACCTAGTCGCTAAACAACACGACGTCGCAATACGTCGCTATTGCGACGACACTTAGCGACGCATACACGTCGCTAATTCAGCGACTACCAGCGACGTAAAACGACTGCAGTTACCGACGTCACCTAGCGACGTTTAGCGACTTTACATGCATCGTTGCTGACCTGGCTTGAGAGCCAAATGGCGACGTTCTGTGACATTTTTACGTCGCTATAGTACCGACACAAAGCGACGTTTAGCGACGTCGTACGTAGCGACGTTTAGTGACGATCAGCGACGGTGTTCATCACAGTTAGCGACGTTCCGATACTTACTTAGCGATGTTAACTTTCGTCGCTGGACGTCGCTGAACGTCGCTAATTTTGGAAAAAAAAATAAAAAAATACAGCATTTGCAGCAGCACCTACAGCATTTGCAGCAGATACACAAAGTATCAAACAACACAAATACACAATCACGAACACAAATGCGTATCAAACAGCGATGGTGTGTATCACGAACACAAGTATCAAACAGCGACGGTGTGTATCACGAACACAAAGTATCAAACAACACAGATACACAATCACGAACACGTTTGAAACACAATCTCATCAATTAACACAGATATATGAAAAATTGTAACAACAATGTCAAACATAATGCGCCACATAAGAATAATGTATGTATAAACACATAAAAGACCCAACAATGGGCCATTACACAACAATATATATATGTTGACTACGGCTGATCAGGAGGAGCATCACCGCTCCTGGAAATAAGGTAAGCATACTGCTCCGGTGTAAGAACCACCGACGACGATGAAGGAGGAGGCAATACAACCGCTGTAGAAGGAGGCAGTGTAACCGCTGTAGAAGGAGGCAGTGTAACCGCTGGAGATGGGTGCGTCCGCGTCTTCTCTATGGCTAGCAGTCTGGCACTGTATTGCTCCATGCAAGCTGCTATCCTGGTAACGGTGTCGTGAATGGACTCCTGCGTCCCCTGTACGTCCCTCACGGTGCGCTCGAGCTCGTCAAAGCGTGCGGTGACCGACGCAGCGTCCCCTTGCGCCTGAGACCCTGGCTGCTCAGAAATCCTCCTCAGCATATCGTCGTGCAGCTCAGCAATCTGGCGGGCAATGGTACCCTCGACTCGGGACGACTCGGCCTGTGACGGCTGTGAATGCGCACTGGCAGAAGGAGCCCTGGATGCCTGCGTCGTAACAAATGCGTCGTAGGATCCCATACCGTAGTACGTACCTCTATGAAGACCACCAATGGCGGTCTTCCAAAGCTCGTCCTCCGACTGAGGCGGAGAGGGCTGCGATGTACCAACCCCTCCCTCTGCCGGTGCACTAGCACTCGCACGCTCACGTAGCCTAACAAACTCGTCCTAGAAATTATTGTGCATCTCTATCAGTACTTACCTAAATTAGCCTAATAAACGTCTATAGTATTTAATTATTATTAACTATATGGTTATCTGTATATTCTTCAAGTTGTGTTAAAAATTAACGAAATCTAAATTAGTACTTACATAGCTCTGAGTAGCCCGGTCGTCGATGAGCTTTCCGTCCTTTCGATGGGTGGCCAGGAAGACGGTCACCATGTTTGCGTCCTCACCCCTCTGTACCTGCGTGTTTGTTACATTTTATTCTTTAGTAAAATAGAAAATTATATACTCCTACCATCAATAAAATCTTATATATTACAATAAATTATATTACCAGACGACCGAAATGCTCCGTCATAGGAATCGATCCACCATACCACTTTCCGACCCTCGTCCTAGCCGCCTTCGCCTTCTTCGACCGCTCTCTGTACCGGGGCTCCTTAAATCGAGCCCTCATCGTGATCCACTGGTCAGGCGTGATCCAACCAGCAATCGGCTTTCCGGAGTGCTGACGAGCTTTCTGATCATCAATTGCATCACGGATCAACTTGGCAGCGACGGCAGAAAACTGCCTCTCAATCTGCTCGGCCCGGTGTGGTGGATAAAAATAAGTCCTCTACAAGAATTACAAATTAAAATAGTAAGTTCTAAAAAATGCTTAAAATTATATTAATCATACTAAATTAACTATCTTTAGTTACCTTGAAGTGGGCAAACCAGAATGCCTTCCTCTCTTCCGAGGCATCCGAGTAGTTGATCCACGGACCCCCATAGTTGGACCTTAGAAAGGAGCCCAACGCTCTCTGTACCGACGAGGGACGATATCTGTATACAACGATAACCGACGTATTAATGAATATATATATATATATATTATATATATATATATATATATATATATATATATATATATATATATATATATTCATTTAACTTACTTCGTAGGACCGTCGGCCCAAATCTCTATCCTCGTCTCGTCTTGAGGTACGCATGGAGGGTCGCTCTGGTATGGATCCGCCCAGGCGGGAGTAGGGACTACCTCCTTCACCTGCTCCCCACCCGCCATACTGCTGTCAGCGGTAGGAAGGTTAGGGGAAGGAGTATGATCAGCAAGCCTGGAACTGCTCGTCGCAGGTGTACTGCCACCCGGACCTGCGACCATATGGTATAATGGAGTGCTCGGGTCAGACGATGGTCCGAAGCCATCCTCTGGTAGCGGAGCCCTCTGCCCACCTAAGGACACGGCTCGTCCTGACCTCTCTCCGCGTTGTCCTGAGGTGCCTCCGCGTCGTCCTGCCATGCTGATAATAACATATGATTAAAAATATAAATAAATACAATGACAGTTTAGAAATATCTGCATACATTGGATTTCATAATTTAAGTTTTCAAAAATCTGAATACTAATAGAAATGATCATAGTTTATAATTTAAGATTACAGAAATATGAATACATCAAAATCACAGTTTCTCAATCATCCTTTGAAAATTCATCTTCTTCGTTTGCCTCCTCCTCCTCCTCCTCATCCTCTCCCTCTTCCTCCTCATCGTCACTAGCATCTCCTTCGTCTTCCCCTTTGGATACTTGTACCTCTTCTACACAAGTAGATATTGAATGGGGAACTTTTGCTGAGTCGACGTCAACTGTATTTGGTACAAGAGGCAGCTCGTCCTCCTGATAAGCCACTTCGTCGACGTCGTAGGTATTTTTGGCTTTAGTCTTGCATACTGCCCACCAGTCGTACCTCATTGTTCCCCGTCTAGGATATGTTGTAAAATATACCAGTTGAGCTTGACTTGCTAGGATAAATGGTTCGTATCCTTGGTATCGACGACGGTAGTTAATATCCACAAGACCATGCTTGTCAATTTTCCATCCTTGATCTTGTATGGGATCAAACCAATCAACTTTGAACAACACGATCTTGGCAGGCTCTATGCCATAGTTGTACGTCAATTCCACGATCTCCAGTAAGACGCCATAGAAATCATTGCCTGGAGTGACATCTTTGTAGTTTGTAGATTTGATACACAAGCAACTATTTTTTTGGAATCAAGATCCAGGAAGCTATCTCTGATGGGAGCATTTGTTGACTTGAACTTAAACCCATTCACACAATAACTTGGCCATATTTTGACGGCATAAATTGATCCCTTGGCAAGAGTTCTAATAGATTCATTCTCAAGGATGACGTCCGGACGATCGACCTAAACACGAGAAGATACAAAATTAAGTTCAATGTTAAGTTATTTCTTGTACAGTTGTGAATGGAGGAAGATTCTAACTAGCTTCTTACGTACATATGCAGTCAACCAAGACGGGAAATGAAGTCTTATTTCTTCTTCTACTTCTTCATCTGCAATGTATGGTCTACTTGACCTCACCTCATCATTAAATTTGCTAAAAACTAATAAATATCGGGATATACTCGTTAAATTATAATAACGTAATCAACAAATAGATGACTTGAACGTTGAAGATTTTCACTTACCACTCTAGCTTTTCCACTTTATCCTCCTCGCAGTTGAGTAATGTATATAACTGGGCAGCCTTTACTTCCTCATCATTCAAATATCTCTTTTTTAGTTTTTCAGAAGGCTTTCCAAGAGCATTGAAGACTTTCAATAATGCATCATTATATTCTATATCTCCATCGTCGTTCCTCGGAGCTCTTGTTCTATTTGTAGCAATATGAGGCTTGAAATACATTAAACAAAAGTTTGTAATCTCCTCAAGGACATAGGCTTCACAAATAGAACCCTCGACCCGTGCCTTATTTTTCACCTTCCTCTTCAGATGGTTTAGATGGCACTCGAACGGGTACATCCACCGATAACCGACGGGCCCACCAACACGTGTCTCATATGAAAGATGAATTGGCAAATGCTCCATAGAGTCGAAGAATCCAGGAGGGAACACCCTCTCAAGCTTACACAATGTTACTGCAATGTCCTTCTCCTGCTTTTCAAGCCGATCGACGAGCAACTTAGTAGAACAAAGATCTCTGAAGAATATGCTAAGCTCTGTAAGTGGATCCCAAACGACCTGAGATAAGAATTGCCGAAATGCAATCGGGATTAACCTCTCCATAAAAACGTGATAGTTGTGGCTCTTCATACCCTGTAGTTTGTTCTCCTTCGGGTCAACACATCTTCTCAAATTCGATACGTACCCGTCTGGAAATTTTAGGTGCTGGATCCACCTACATAGTTTACCTTTATCCTCCTTGTCCAGTGAGAAAATGGCCCTGGGCTGCTTATACTTCCTACTGCCTTCCTTTATCAAATGCAACTCTGGATGTCTGTATATTTCTTCTAAGTCCAACCTGGCCTTGGGATTGTCTTTTGTCTTCCCCTTTACGTCCATCACAATATTTATTTTATTGTCAAATACATTCTTCTCAATATGCACGAAATCCAGGTTATGTCTGAGCAGATGGTCACTCCAATATGGTAGGTCCCAGAATATACTCCTCTTCGTCCAGTTGTGAGCGCGGCCAAATCCATCACACTTGTACCCGTTGTAGGCTTTTCAATAGCACTTGAAAATTCTTTAACTTCCTCCCATATCGTGTCTCCGGACCACCGTGGCGACGGAATGGACTTCCCTACCACGCCAGCACGAAAAGCATTCCTGTTCCTCCGGTACGGATGATCCTTTGGCAGGAACTGTCGATGACAATCAAAGAAGCACGGTTTTCCTTCGTATTTCAAACAAAAAGCCTTAGTGCGATCCATGCAATATGGACATGCGATACGACCATGGGTGCTCCAACCCGATAACATTCCGTAGGCCGGGAAATCATTGATGGTCCACATTAGTGCGGCCCTCATCTAAAAGTTCTGCTTTCTGGAAACATCATATGTGGTTGCACCTACTTCCCACAACTGATTCAGCTCATCTACCAAGGACTGTAAGTACACATCGATGTTCCTCTTCGGATTCTTCGGACCTGGAATAATAACAGTTAGGAACATGTAAGGAGTCTTCATATACATCCAAGGCAGCAAGTTGTACGGAGTAACAATCACAAGCCAACAAGAATATTGTGAGCCCGAAAGTCCAAATGGGGTAAAATCGTCGGAGGAAAGCTCCAATCTGACATTACGCGGCTCCGAAGCAAAATCGGGATCAAAGTGCTTCTATGCTTCCCCGTCGGATGGATGATCCAGTATTCCATCTATTTGTTCCCGCTTGTGCCAACTCATATTATCAGCTGTCTCCTTTGCCATAAACAACCTCTGCAACCGCGACGTCAAAGGCAAATAGTGCATCAAATCTGTTGGCTTGCGTGCACCAGAAGTCCTTGTTGTACTAGTTGCCATGAAGCGACGGCACCACAAAATCTGCAGGCGTCTTCATCCTTGTCGTCCTTATAGTACAACATGCATCCGTTGTGACATGCATCAGTTTTTTCATACCTCATCTAGAGCGATCTCACCATTTTCTTGGATCGATAGAAGTCTTTAGGTAACTTGCCAACCTCCGGCAATATATCTTTAATTAACTCCAGGATTCGGTTGTAGCATTCTTGAGACATGTTAAAATCTAATTTTATGCTCAACAATCTTGTAAACACCTCCAACGGTGAATGGTCATCACAACCAGGAAATAAAGGAGTCCTTGTATTCTCCAGCAACTCCATGAACTTTGCAGCATCGACATTCGGTGCCTCCTCAGCTGCATATTGATTGTTCGGAACGAAACTAGGCCCCGCAGCATCGAAAACCATGTTCGTCCACCCTTGGTAGTAATCAGCATGCTCGTGAACATCTACATAAGGCTCCACATAAGGCTCTGGCTCGGAGGCTAAAGGCACAAGTTCTCCGTGTGCGGTCCACTAATAATAATTTGGCATGAAATCCCTCAAATACAAATGATATGTCACATCCACTTCCGAATGATATTTCAAGTTGCGACATCTCACACATGGATACTTAATTTTTGTACGGTCGATGTACTGAGGGAACGCCTTGACAAACTGCATGAACTATTGCACACCCTGTATAAATTCATCCCGCACACCGTACATATCATCAGGATGACGATTGTACATCCACAAACGGTTTCGCAGATAGTAATTCATATCCATTTTAAGATAATTCTGCAAAGATTGACACAGATAATAATTCATCAGGATGATGATTGTACATCCACAAACGGTTCCGCAGATAGTAATTCATATCTATTTTAAGATAATTACTGCAGAAAGTGAAGACCGACATGAACTGACACACGAAAGTGACGATTGTACGACCACAAGTTTTATGTTCTTCAACGATATATTTCACATGCATAATTGCCAAGTGTGGGGACGAATGGCTCAGAACACAACCCAAAATTCATTCTAACATACATTAGTTTGAATCATCTATGTTCTGTACATATGTTGTAGTATATGTTCTTATCGAATCTAGTATCTGAAGGATGTAACAGAATCAAGATGAACCCACATAATGTAATACTAAGACATTATCTACTACTAAAAGATGTAGTGATAGGTTGTCGTATCATCATTGTCGAGTGATGGGGGTCGGAGGACAATCAACTTTATCTACGGCTACATAGTTTCTGCCTCGCCAGTCGAATGGCTGCAGGGACTATGTCCTGATCACGATGTTGTACCGTAGATTAATGCAAATTCCTTATAGCAAATGTCGTACATAGATTTCTGTCTCGCCAGTCGAATGGCAGATAAAAAGGTTATATTCGATTTTTTGTCAAGTGTGAGAACGGATGGCTCAGAACACAACCCAAAATTTATTCTAGCATACATTAGTGTGAATTATCTATGTTTTGTACATATGGTGTAGTATATGTTCTTATCGAATATTGTATCCGAAGGATGTAACAGAATCAATAAGATGAACACACAAAATGTAATACTAAGACATTATCTACTACTAAAAGGTGTAGTGATAGGTTGTCGTATCATCATTGCCGAGGGATGGGGGTCGGAGGACAGTCAACTTTATCTACGGCTACATAGTTTCTGCCTCGCCAGTCGAATGGCTGCAGGGACTATGTTCCGATCACGATGTCATACCGTAGATTAATGTAAAGTCCTTATAGCAAATGTCGTACATAGATTTCTACCTTGCCAGTCGAATGGCTGTAGGGACATTGTCTGACTTGGTGTATCTCACAATTTTCCTAAAATGCCTGACATTCAAACTCAGAAAACAGTTGCTAACTGATATCACTGTTCAGTTAAGCCTATTATCAGGTTAATCCTTATTCCAATATCATTTCCCAATAGGAATTTATCTAAGTCCATATCAATAGACAAATTTCGTGTGGGTATCATGAACTATCCAAGCCATCATACCTAGGTATCCAGTCTCTCATACAGGACCTACCTATCTGCCTTTAACATAAATTATACAAATCAAACTAGTCTTAAACACTGGTACTAACTGCCTGAACATGACAGTCCCTAATTTGTACTGGATTTATCCTACCTCTGAGTTTCACACATATTAAAAAGGAAGGCATTTACTGTTAACAAGATAACCTGTCATGAATTGAACAGCAGGCAGACTTAGATTTAGGATTTAAAATATGGTATTCATGTCAACTTAATTCAGTCGAATGGTACTAAACAGAAAGTCTAATTAAGACTTTCAACTAAGCAGACAGCCTGGACTACTGTTCAGAACTTGGCAGGCAAAATCCCATACCATCTGATGACAAACCTATACACACCCTTGCCCAAACCATTTGTTTCAGTAGGTAAAACATTCAAGGTTACTCAAGTAACCTGTCGTGTCATATTTGGTGTCAACAGCATTCCTTGTTAATTGTAACATGCATACTATCATATCCCAACTCTGCCAAAACCTGACCAACAGTAAATAGGGCTCGAACCCTAAATTGGAATTCCCAGTATCAGTAAATAGGGCTCGAACCCTAAATTGGAATTCGAATCCAAGCAAAACATCAAATTGACAGTTGATATGCATAAAAAACTCCCAGTATCAGTATATAGGTGTCACACTGTGAGTCTCGTATCCACACAGTAGGATACGACGTGTCCAAACCAACAAAATAGGTGTCACATTGCTGCTCGTACGGCGAGTCCACGGTCTCGTGGACACGAACTAGAAGCGAGAGAGAGAGCTAGAAGACGAGGAGAAACTGGAAAGCGGGGACAGGGGAGAGTGTGTGTGTGTGTGAGAGAGAGAGAGAGAGAGAGAAAGAGAGATGGGGGAGCTACCTGAGGAGGAGGAGGCCGGAGGAGGGAGATCGCCGGAGGAGCACCGCGGAGGAGGAGGCCGGAGGAGGGAAATCACCGGAGGAGCGCCGCGGAGGAGGAGCGCGCGAAAAATTGGGGGGGAAATTTGTGAATGATCGAAAAGGAAACCCTTGCAGCCTATGTGAAACATTTAGCGACGTCCGAAAAGGACGTCGCTAAACGTCGCTGACATTTAATAAACGGCGATGCCGCTTAAATTGCGTCGCTACGCGTCGCTATATCAGCGACGTGTACCGACAAACTTGCGACGCAGGTTCTCATTTAACAAACAGTAGTCACTAGACGTCGCTATTAGTCGCTGTTGGCGACTAACAGTGACGTCTTAGTAAAACGTCGCTAAATGCCCCAAAATTAGCGACGTTCTATCTTGGAGTCGCTAAATACGTCGCTGATATGACTTATTTTGGTAGTGGGAGGGCTTGGGCGCTCGGGTTTGGCTGCTACTTCTAGGTTATTCTCTTTTTTTATTTTTTTATCTTTTTACTTGTATATATATATATATATATATATATATATATATATATATATATGTAAAAAAAAAAAAAAAAAAAATATATATATATATATATATATATATATATATATGTATATATGTATATATATATATATATATATATGTATATATATATATATGTATATGTATATATATATATATATATATATATATATGTATATATTTTATATATATATATATATGTATATATATACTATATATATATATATATATATATATATATAATATATATATATATATAATATATATATATATATATAATATATATATATATATATATATAATATAAAATATATATATATATATTTTTTTTTTAATATATATATATATACACATATATATAATATATATATATATATATATATATATATATATATATATATATATATATATATATATATATATAAATATATATATATATAATATATATATATATATATATATATATATATATATATATATATATATATATATATATATATATATATAATATGGAGATGCCTTGGCTGCAGACGGCAGACGAGAGCCCGCCCCGGTCGGGAGTCCCCCTCCTAGCCACTCCGGCCACCGCCCCGGCCGACATCTGGTGGGTCGGCTGGCCTGTTGTCCTCCCATGCCCAGCTACGCCCATCGGAGTCTTCGCCCCCTAGGAGGCTGCGCCTGGCCCTCCTCCCCTGGCTGGCCGGGCTGTGCCAGGCCCACAACCCCGTGGGGCCCTCTTCCTCTGCTCGGCGGCTCCCCGCCGAGCGGCCTCCCTTCCTTCCCAACCCCTTTCCTTCCTCATCCCCGGCGGTGCCGCCGTCAGCCTCGTCGACTGCGGTGCAACCGGTCCAGGCGAGTCTCTACGCCGGCTGCTGCTCCGCCTGGTGCGCCAGTTCAGCCACTCCCTCCTCTCGCCGTCCCTTCCGCGGCTCCGCCGGAGGCGTCTCCCCGTCTGTCACCCCCCGCTTCCCGGCGCCTCCTCCCCGAAGAGCTCCTCTCTCGTGGCCGACGCCCCCTACCGCAGCGGTGGCCCCCACCGCAGTGGCGCCTCATCTCTCGTGGCCGGCGCTTCCCTCCCCAGGGGCCCCTCCTCTCTCTTGGCCGACGCCTCCCACCACTGCGGAGGCCGAGTTCTTGGCCCTTAGGTGGCCAGCTCCACCGCCCCTCCAAGCTCTCGGCGGCGCTGGTCCGGACACTGCCTCCACCACTGCGCTCCCCCCTGCGTCGGCGGCACCTTCTCGTGGGCCATGGCAGTTGCGCAGCGTCCCGCACCCCCCGCTCTGGCTTCTGCGATGCCCCCCTCCTCGGCGTGCTTCTCCACCAAACTGACGTCCTCCTCGGCGAGTTTCTCCCCCTCCCAGTCATTGGTCGGTGTTCTCCAGCCGGCGGCGTCGCCGCCGTCGACGTCCGCCCCCCGCTACGAGCTTCGGAGCTTCCCGAAGTCGCATGCGGGAGGGAGCGCCCGCTAGCAGCCGGCCGATCATGGCCTCCCGGAGGTTGAGCCCTCTGCTCCCTCCGCCCGGCGGGCTGCCTCACCCCCTCCTTTTCCCTTCCCTCCCTCTTCCCCTCCTCTCCCCCGAGCGCCGCCCTGTCTGCCCCACCGGCGGCCGTTGGCGCCTCGCCCCCCTATGCCCGCCTCCCCGGCCATCCCCTCCCCGTCTTGCTGGTAGTCGGTCCCCTCCACCGCCGACGCTCATCTGCCTCGCCTCCTCCGTCTTCTCGCCTCCTCCGTGCGAAGCACCGACGGGGGGCCCGAGGCCCCTCGTGCAGTACGCCAGCCTCGTGCAGCGGCGAACACTTGGGGCAGAGCACCCGTTCCTAGGGCCTCGCGCCCACCTACCCACCTAGGGCCCCGCGCCCACCCACCCATCTCGGGTTGTGTGCCTGGCCTAACCCCGCCAACGCTGCGGTTTTGCATTTTCGAATTTTTGAAACTTTGCTTTTCAAAAATTTTAAAATGTAGGTTTTCGGATTTTTGGTCCCTCAAAAATTCGTAAAATCCTATATTTAGCATTTCTACATGTTGTTTTAATTTCCTAGCTTATTAGGGCTTTTTTTGTGTTTTCCAGCCCTACACCTGTATAGCTCTTCACGAGCCCACCTTCATTTTCAATAAATCATTTTTTATTTTATATATATATATATATATATATATATATATATATATATATATATATATATATATTTTGAACACAACCATTATTATTGAAAAAGGAACAATACCGCGACCGGGTCCGACAAGAGGCTGACCCGGATTCAAAATTCGAAAGGAAAAACCAAAAAACGAAATCACATAAAATGGTGGGAGGAGCCTACGTGGCCCGAAGGACTCATGTGGCCCGAGGTGGCGCGGGGCCCAAGGAGACTCGGGGCCCGAGGTGGTGTGTGAAGCCCGAGGGGGCGCCTCGGGTCAGCCATGCGGGGGCCAGCGGGAAATAGAGGGAGGGGGGAGGGACGCCGCCGGAGGCCTCGCCACGGCGGCGATGGGGGCGAAACCGAGGCTCAGGACTCCAAGACGTGGAGCCCGAGGAAAGGGGGTTTCGTCCGCTGGGGAGCCGACAGGGGGATCGATCCCGGTGACTGAGGCGAAGGGGGAGGTGCCACGACGGGGACGGAGGGAAGAGGGAGGTCGCTCGTCGGGGAGCCGGTGAGGGGAGGTCTCGACCGCCGGGGAGTCAGAGGTGGGGAACCGACCCCGGGCATCGGAGGAGCCGAGGCGGAGATATATATATATATATATATATATATATATAATTATGAAAATATTTATTGTGTATGTATATTTCTCAATATAAAAAAGCATAACCTAAAACATATCCATAATAGTAATATTAATGAAAACCTCAAAACAAGATAACAATAATATTAGTAAAAATGATATTAATAATCCTCCAAAATTTTGGAAGATTACATCCTACCCAACTTATAAAAATTTTGTTCTCGAAATTAAAATACATTTAATTTCAAGGATCAACCGGTTTAATACAAAGGGAGGGCAAGTACGTCAAATTATAACACGGTTCCCAAAATGATGGAGGAGGCAGTTATCACAAGAACCCATATTGACGTCATATTCTATAAGATGGGGTATTCTTTACTCAAGGCTCTACCCAACTTATAGAAATTGGCTAATATGGAATTCGTCATTACAAGACTTATGAGGAGGAGGATTTCTGAGGAGAGGCTCGAGAATATTGGGCACTTTTGACCGCAATCAAGGATTTCTAAGTGAGCCTAGATATTGTCATGGCATTGCTGGTCAATAACTACTATAAGGGAGTTACTACAATCAAATATTGTCACTCTAGGGGTCATGCTTCTGACAAGCTGGTAGCGACCTCTTGTTTGAATATACTAAGGTGTGTCGGTTCAGTAGTATTCGTTCTACGTCTGTCATAGAAAACTAAGAAGTGAGCTTGAAAAACTTAGGGAAAGAAGAATTTATGGCCAAGTGATGAGAATCTATGATAATTAAAGAACCCATGCTATAGAATATGATTAGGCAAGTATTTTGAAAACTCTAAGTTATAACGACTAATATGTGTGGGTGGATGTTTGGTGTTGTGTAGGAGGCATGTGCTTGCTTGTTGGAAGGCATACATCATAGGTGTGCTATATCTTGCATAGATCTTGAGTATTCAGTTTAGTTAAGGGAATGGGTCGATATTTGCATGGCTAAAATCGAATAGATCGAATTTGGGCCTCTATGGTTTATTTTGAGAAAATAATGTGTCATACATGTGGTGTAATTTAAATGGAGCACTGGAAGGTTCGTTTGTGTGGGACATGGGTGTCATGTGAGTAGCATGACTAGTCTAGTTCGTGAGTGTGAACTTTGTCGAAAGGAAAAGGCTAGTGTTGTGCTTAAATTATCAAAATTACGGTCGAGGGTATCAATGATACGGATATGAGTCGACGTTATGAACCATTGAATTATTAGTCTAATTGGAACCAATCATTTCCAACCACTTGCTAATTCCAAGAATCTTATGTTTCTTAGAGAGGCTTGCAATCCTTTTTGTCTCGAAAATTTCGCTTTTGATTTAAACAAAAACGATTCTACGATATAATGGACTTGAAGAATTAAGGTACCAAATTGGTGTTCCGAAATAAATTAAGTGAAGATGGACAAGTTCTACGCAACAAAGCACGTCTAGTGGCACAAGGTTATAATCAAGAAGAAGGTATTAATTATGACGAGACATATTCTTCTGTTGCTAGATTAGAAGCTATCCTCATGTTTTGTGCATATGCATGTTTTAATGATTTTAAATTATTTCAAATCGACGTGAAAAGTGCAATTTAAACGAATTTTTGAAAGAAAAAGTGTTTGTGAAACAACCCCTGGTTTTGAAGATTTTCAAAAACCTGATCACGTCTTCAAACTTAAGAAAGCACTCTTATGGACTCAAACAGGCACCTCGTGCTTGGTATGAACGCCTAAGTGCCTTGTTACTTGAAAATGGTTTTTCAAAAAGAAGAGTTGATACTACTTTGTTTATCAGGTCTTTAGATGATGATATTCTTCTTGTGCAAATATATGTTGATGACATCATATTCGAATCTACTAATGAAAAACTTTGTCAAGAGTTTGCTAAGTGTATGCTGAGTGAATTTGAGATGAGTATGATGGGAGGGCTGAACTTCTTCCTAGGACTTCAGATCAAACAACACTCAAAAGGAATATTTATCAATCAAGCTAAATATACAAAGGACATACTGAAAAAGTATGACTTCGACAATGTAAAGCCAATCGGAACTCCAATTGCTACATCAACAAAGCTTAACACTGATGAAAGTGGCAAACATATCCATCAGCATAAGTATCGAGGTATGATTGGTAGCTTATTATACTTAACTGCTAGTTGCCCTGATAGTATGTTCAGTGTTTGTGTTTGTGCACGATACCAGGCAAATCCTAAGGAATCACATTTATGTGCCGTTAAGTACATAAGTCGGCTTATGGTATCCTAAAACCAAATCCTTTGACCTCAACTACTGAGGCTGAGTATATTGTCGCAGGACGTTGTTTTGCTCAAATTTTGTGGATGAAACAAACCTTAGAAGACTACAATCTGTACTACACTATGATTCTATTTTCTGTGATAACACTAGCACTATAAACTTGACTAAGAACCCTGTATGTCACTCATGCACAAAGTACATTGAAATTCGTCATCACTTTTTACGTGATCACCAACAACACGAGGACATATGCTTAGAATTTATTGACACAGATCATCAACTAGCAGACATTTTCACAAAACTACTGGCTGAAGACCGCTTTAACATTATGCGTCGAGAGCTCGGCATACTTGAATTTTCAGATTCATAATGTAGTATGTTTATTAAATTTATTTTATAGCTCAAAACTTTGTAATTTATTAATGGAATTATTTTGGGTACAAGCAGAAAGGGTCCTTCTGTCATACAGGCATAAATAGCCTGAAGAAACACGGTGTACTAGTCTTCGGACTACTGCTAGCTGGGATCCGGCCCCTACAGCTAATCCAAAGTAATAGAATTTATTAAATGAATGAGTGTAACAATTATTAACTTAAATTTAGAACTCATGATGCATTTATGACATTGGGAATGCAAGTAGCCGAACTCGGGCCGAACTCTGCCCGAGTTCGGACCGAGTTCGGTCGGCGCTGTACGGATTTCCAGAACTAAACAACTGGCCCTAGCCTATTTATTCATCTCCTTCACTTCGTTTTTCTCCACACCTCAACCGAGAAACTCCTCTAAAAACTCAAGAGAAGCTCCTCCTCCTCCTCCTCTTCAAGCTTTTTGGAGTCTTGTAGTCATCCTCTCCACCTTCTTCATTTTTATCTTCTACCTCAAGGTATTCAACTTCTTTTCTTTTTTTATCAATGGCACCCAAACATCAGAAGAGAAAGATCGATACCTCTCAAGCAGGATCGTCTTCCTCGGATTATGTTCCGACCAACGTCTTCAGTCCAGCCCATCCTACTGGAACTGATGACTACGACTCCGGACTTTTTTCCGATAGGCAATTTTCTGATCTTTGGTTTGATTCTTTTTCTGGTCGAAAAATTTGTGCTGGGGAACGTGTCAATTTTACTATATTTTCTGAGTATGCCCCTACTTTCAACCGTCTTGGTTTCCGAGATTTTTTCGAAGTTGCTAAAAATATCTATGACAATGTTGTTCGTATATTTTATTGTAATTTGCAAGTAAAAGGCAACGACAACTTTTATTCTTGTGTAGCTGGGCAGGACTTGAGTTTAGTGCCACAGACATCAGCGAATACTTTCATGTTCCTGATATAGGTGAGGCATTAGTGGATATCAACCATGTCCAATTCCCTGAAGGTGTCACCCTTGATCCCTTCAAAGAATTACTTTGTCACCCTAAACCTGTTCCTCGTAGGGTGTATTCCAAACATTTGAATCAAAACTTCTATGAACTTCATAGGTTTATCTTTTCTGTTCTTCTTCCAAAGAAGGGATCTTCTGACGAGATTACCTTTATGAAGTTATCGGCTGTGTACCATATTCATTTTGGTATCCCTTTCTCTGTCCCATAGACTGTCATGGCATGGATGCTTAACTGCACAAGTGCGGGACGTTATCTTGTCTATCCTAAGCACTTGGCTTCCATTTTCAGGAGGTTTGATATTGATCTTCAAACCTGTCCTTACGCCGCCACTGCCACTGAACTCAGTAGGTCTAGATTGTATCCTATTCCTCCTCTGCCTCCTGGTGCTGAACCTGCTGCTCCGGTTCATGATGATGATCCTGAGGCTCCTCCTGCTTCAGCCCCTGCTCCGGGTTTTGACCCCAATTTCTATCAGCGCTTTGATGATTTTGTTGCCCTCCCAGTGCAACGACATCAAGGTTATCTTGATTCTGAGTTCCACCATATCACCCAGGTTTAGGTATTGCGAAACAGTATTGCTGATATTCACTGGAGTCTTTCTCATGACCCCACACATCCAGTCACTATGCTTCATCACCCCAGCTTCCCTAGACCTAGGTTCGATGATGAGACAATTTTTCCTCATTTCGATCGAACTGCTGCATACTTTCCACCGGATGCTCCTGGAGGTGACGATACACCGATGTGATGTGGACTTTAGTTAGTGGTTCTTTTGGATACAATTTACTAGATGATGATCTTTTGTAGTTTTTTTGTCTAAACTTTATAGTTAGACATTTAAAAGCAGTTTGTGTCGGATGTATCTTTCTTTATGTATGACATTTCATTTCTAGTTCATTTTGCTATGACTTGTTTTAGTGGATATCTTATTCTTTGTGGTTATTACTCTATCATTACTTTTTTTGTCTTCTGATGAACATTGTTGGCTTCACAAATTACGGGGAAGCCAAAACCATTTTTGACATTGACAAAGGGGGAGAAAGAACAATACCAAAAATCAACAAAGCAACACAACGCAAATACCAATACCATTTTTTTCAAAAAAAACAATTCAGGTATTTTATTTCATTTTATTTAGATATATTTTGGTATAGACTCTAGTTTGACAATTATCAAAATAGGGGAGATTGTTGGCCCATTTCCTGATGGCCACACCCGATTTTGATAATCGACAATGACTTAAGTCAATGCACAAAATATGCGAACTGCTGCTAAACATTTCAGGTCAAGTGAAATCAATATCAAAAAGCATACTACTACATCAGCAAGCATGCAAATCATCATTCTGAAGCTTATTCTCGTTAGAATCAGTCAGAGTCATTTTTATAATTTATTATGTATTTTATCTTTATTAAGTCTAGGATATAAATTGTAAGATCGACTAGATACTACTGGCTTAGGTTAATCACAGTCCACTCTCCTATACAGCCTACCCATCCAAAGTCCACTTACCAAACATACCATTCACTTTTATGCAACAGAATTTGGCAAATATTTTATATTTGAACTGAGACAGAACTTGGGCCGAGTTCAGTCCAACTCTGGCCGAGTTCGGTCCGAGTTCGGTCAGAATTCAAATATTTGTTGCCTCCAAATCTGCATGCAACGTTCGTTTGCGAAATCTTTGCATCCGAACTCTCCCAGAATTTTGTCCGAGTTCGGTCCCAGCAAACACCTATAAATCGAAGAGAATTCTCATTTTAAATCACTCATCAATTCATCATCTCTTCTCTCTTTAATAAGTGTTTTCATTTGATCTAAAACTTTCATATTCTACCTACACATCTCTTAGCCAAAAGCCAGTAATATCCATTTGATCTAGAGTCTTTTGGTTTTCAAGAGTTGTAAAGAGGTCATTCAAAGTTCAGAAACCATATCTGTTTTCGGAGCCGGTCGTGCGCTCGTCGTCAAACATAGTATTGTGAAGTCGGTCATGCACTTGTCACCAAGCACGATGTTGTAAGAGACTACAAGCTCTTAATTAGCTTGTTTCATAGTGGATTAACATCGAGCAAGGGTACTCGAGACTGGATTAGTCCTCTCAGAGGGATACCAGTATACATCGATGTGTCACTGAGTTTGAACTTCTTATCTCTTGCTAAATTTATTTACTGTCTCTTTATTCACTGCCATAGTTATCTATTTTTAAATTTTTAATTGGTGATTATTTCTCGCTGCACTCGCACTCACTCTATTCACCACCTCTAGAGGTGCTCAACGGTCCTACAATTGGTATTAGAGCAGGTTATATCCTAATATAACAAACCTCAGAGAGTATATATGGCAGCCGTAAAATCAATATTCAACGGTGAAGGGAAATCCACAAATAGACCCCCACTATTTGATGGAACAAACTATACTTACTGGAAAACATGTATGACATTCTTCTTAAAGTCTATTGATTTTGATCTTTGGTCTATAGTAGTTGACGGTTATAAGAAATCGACACCTACAGTAGTTGATATCATGCTTATAGACAAGCCTAATGACAAATATACAGAGGCTAAAAAAGCAAAGGCTAGTCTAGATGTTCGTGCCATCAACGTACTTTTTTGTACAATTAAAAAAAAAGAGTTCAACAGAGTTTCAACCTGTAAGGGAGCGCAGCCATTAGACCACCACCGCCCGCGCCCGCTGCCATCACAACCACCACCGTATCCTGGCCAACTCCGACGGAACACCGCCATGGTCACTAGCACCACCACTCCCGATCACCACACCCACAAGAAAAGAAGAGGGGAGGACCCTAACTTGACAAACGTGCTGTCGCAAGATCCGCACCGCCGCCCCTGCCATTTTCTCCGCCCTCTCCGGATCCCGCACCCTCCTGCCGAGCCCTTCGGCACACCGTATAACTCCGTTAGTCGGCATCCGCTTCTCGTCGATGTCCCCGCGCTAGACGGGAGCATAGCCCACGCGTGTGCATCCCACCGCGTGCACCTGCAGCCGCCGGTGGACAAATCCCCCTTACTGACCCCTGGCGCTTCCTGTTTGCCATTGATTGTAAAAGTACAGAACAATTTTATAGGAGGACTGAACTTAGACTCACAATACAAACTCGCTCGTATAAAGAAAGCCTAGGAATGAAAACCTAGGTACAGCAATCTAAGTACGATTGTTTATTTTTGATTCTGGGGGGTAACAATAGAGGCTCGGGAAAGCGACGGCAGCTCTGCCTTACTCCTTGGACGATCGGACGTAGCCTTGACTCTAATGAAGAAATGCTCTCAGAATATGTGAAAAGACTCTTCTGCGTGTGCCTTTGTCTCTCTGTGTGTCCAGCCGGATGGAGAGAGTTTATTTCTCTCTGGAATTCTCTTCCTCTTTTTCTCTAGAATTCTCCAGGGTTTGCAAGGGAATGGCACCTTGCTATTTATAGAAGTGGGGGTGTGATCATTAGGGTTTGCAATGATTCCCCCTTGAAAAGTCGACGGCCAATCATCTGGACTATTAATCTTGATTGCATTACATCTGGGCAGTTAATTCTTGATTGCGCCAAATCCGTATAGGCAATTAATGCTGATTGCAATGAATCTTCATAATTTGTCATGACAAGCTCGAATCTCCTGCCACGTATTTAATTTGCTTAATTACAACAAATCTGATTTAATACGAATAATTATGGTGATTGCACTAAATCTGGTTGTTATGATTTACGAACAGCCATAATTCCGAGGGGATAAGATAGCCACGTGTCTCAACTGCCATGAGGATCGCCATGTGTCTCAACTGTTGTGAGTGGGATGTCCTGACAGAGCCGCATGAATGCAGTCTCTAAATGAACCGCATATGGGTGGCCCCCACACTACTAGCCGCATAAAGGTAGCAGCCGCATGAAGGTGGCAGCCGCATAAAGGAGGCAGCCGCATGAAGGTGGCAGCCGCATGAAGGAAGCAGCCGCATGAAGGTGGCAGCCGCATGAGTAGAGCAACCGCATGAAAAGAGCAACCGCATAGGAGTGTCAGCCGCATAGGAGTGGCAGCCGCATGAGTAGCTTTGGACTTGACGGATCATGCCAGCTATAAAAGATTTTCTTCTTTTCCCTAGGAGCACGCCATCATGTCAGAGTCATCATTTCAACTTTTATGTCAGAGCTGTCATTTGTCAGAGCTGGTATTGTCAGGGCTGCCGTCAGAGTAATTAATTCAAGCTGCTGCTTTATGGCCAGTTGTTGGATCGGACAGCGTGAGGCCACGTGGCGTGGAGCCATCCGAGCCGCATGAAGGACTTTTGGAGCCGCATGAGGCTCCTTCTGTTTGTGAACCGTATGGGATCCTGAAGGACTTATGAGCCGCATGAGGCTCCTTCTTTTTTGAGCCGCATGGGCTTTTCTTGTCTTTTTCCATGCTTCTACAAGATCCCCTTCAAAGTTTTCAATTTGCAAAATTGAAATACTTTGAATAAGAAGCATGGCTATATATAAGCTCTTCTGGCCGCAGAGGATATTCTGACCGCATGGACTTCTGTAAGCCCCTGTTTTTCAAATTTTAGTTAAATTAGTGCTAATTAAATTTTTATGTCATTTATAGCCTTAAATAATTATTAAATTTTTTTAGGAATTTTCTAGAAATTTTTAAATGATTTTTAAATGAATTTTTAATACAAAAATATTGATCTGTAATTTTCTAAAAAGTTTTAATATCATTTTGCAATTTTTTGAAATGTTTCTATATTAGTTTGTAATTAGTGAATTGTTTGAAATTGAGGAATGCAAATATTATTTTGCATTTGACCACTGTTAAAGCCTAGTTGCAATAACCTAATTTCTAAGGGCCCTAGTGCTAAACTACCCAAACCCCCCGACCAGACTCTCTCTCTCTCTCCTCTCACCCACTCTCGTTGACCCCCGACCGACGACTGCCCGACCGCCACGCCGCCCTGCCCCCGCCATTTCCGGCTGCACCCGACCACCTTAGACCCCTATATAAACCCCCCGTGCACCCCCGACAAAACCCTAACCCTAAATCCTCTCCGCAACACCCCACGACCACCTTTCTCCCCCTTCTTCCCAAAACCCTAGCCGCAACTCCGGCGAGCCCCGTCCAGCCCCCACGACGAACGCCACCGCCCGCAACCACCATCCTCCGACGCGCCTCGACGAGCTGAAGGCAGCGCCACCCGAGCGCCGCCTCGCCGACGTCTCCTCCGTCCGCCAGCATCCTCGAGATCCCCCTACATCGACCGGACACGTGAGTAGCAGTTACGAGACTGTGTCGTAAGTGTCTCGTACACGTATATATGGTTCGCCGTGTCCTGGCGAACATTTTTGTAGAACTGGACACGAGAGAATCGAACCGTGCGTGTTGTGCTAGCATGGACACATGGATACCTGTGTCCTTAACTGTCTGGACACAGGACCGATATTTTATTTTTTTTATATATAATGTAACCTAAACAGAAACAAAACTAACCTAACTCTAACCCTAACACTGAGCTCAGGCTGACCCCCTGGCCAGCCCAAACCAACTCAAACCCGACCCCCCGCTGGGCCGAGTTCGAGCCCCCCTACTGTTGTTTCTTTTCTTTTTCTTTCATTTTCCTTTTTTTATATATAATTATATATATATGTACATATATTTATATATATGTATATATGTATTATTATACATACTATTTTATGTATATATATATATATATGCTGTTTATATATATATATATATATATATATATATATAAACAGCATATATATATATATATATATATCTATATATATATATATATATATATATATATATATATATATATATATTTTTATATATATATATATATATATATATATATATATATATATATATATATATATATATATATATATATATATACTTCGTTTTAGTACTTTATAAATATATATATGTATGTATGTATATGTATGTATTTATGTACATATATGTATATATGTATATATGTAGGTATTTTCTTGTGTGTATATTTTCATGGTTAGTAAATATTATATATATTTGTATTTATATACATATATGTATATATATATATTTTCATGTGTATATATATATTATTATGTATACACTTTTTAATTAAATATTTTCTTATATATATATATACGTATTTGTATATATATCTGCTTTATAAATTAAGTATTTTCCTTATAAATATATATATATGTACTTTTAAACACATGTATGTATATTTTTACTATGCATAATTTTACCATATTAAAATAATAATATTTATTTTTGCACTATTACCAAATTGTATTTTTAGTGTATTTAAATTACTGCAACCATTTGGTGTCCAAGCCTAGCATGGGTTTTTGGGCCCAAATGTGTTTTCACACATTCAAGACCTGTACAAGTTATATTGGACTTGATTCATGGCCTTGGGTCCTGTATTTGAACTTTGGTTCAAATTATATACATGGACAAAATACGCAGATAATTAATTATTTAAATTCAATTGTGTGTAATGCTGTTTTTGATTTTCTAAAATACTTAAAGTATTGTTAAAATTATGGAAAAATAGTTTTTAGATACTATGTTACTTTAGCTAATTTAGTATAATTTTTGTAGTATTTAATTTACTGTTTTGCCACTAGTTTGGCATATGAAACCAAAACTCATTTTTCGGTATACTTAGGAAAACTGATTTTTATAAAATACTTGTACTGGTTAATAAATTCCAGAAAAATTATAATAAATTTCTATAATTAGCAAGGGTCGTTTTGGTACTTTATTTTATGTAAAACTAGGCTTTTTGTCTACTTCAAAAATTGTTAGAACACAATGGTCTTTTGATTTAATTATTGATTAATTACGACTTGTAGCTTTTAGTGTTATTTTGAGTTTTAGCCGTGTTGAACCTCACCCCTCACTAGTGTAAAGACCCTAGAAAGTTAGTTAAAGTAGTGTGTCACCCCACATTGGTCTCCTACGCCAAAGTCATCATTTTGCTAGGTGCCCAGTCACAAGTCGTGTTTCACCAATTAGTGTCCTAGTGTTTTAGCTTAGTATAAAAGCTAAGTTATTATATTTACTTCTACAGTGACGAGTTACCGGACATCCATAGCACTGTTATCGCAGCTTGTTTCGTTTTGCTTTGCTAGAGGCAAGTACTTTCTACGAACTTTACATACTGCTATAACATTAAACTGTGATTTACCAACCATGTTAAATGCTGATCCTTGGGGTAGCAAGTTAGAACTTTACATGTTGTATTACTTTCAGTCTCTACCATGTTTATACCGTATCTCATATCTCTCACATGTTTAAATAACGGGTTAAGGGAAAACTGTTAGTATTGTACGTGAACATGACCCCCTTTTCCGTATGTATTTACCGCGCTCGGTGACATTTTATATGTGACCTTGCCGTATATTCTGATCCCGCGTTTGTGTATGGATATACACCGATGCCGTTCATGCACGTATGTACACACCAGAAAAACTTGATATGTGCCGCTGTACATCCTATACACCTATTGACCGATTCACGTACATGCTACAGTTTTAAACTTTTAAACTACATGTTGTTAATTCTAAAAAGAACAAATTAACCCATGATATACCATGATTCCAGTTTATTACATTCCTGTTCATGCTTCATATATTTAGTTTGCTAGAATCAGTACTTGCTCCCGTCCTGACAGGATAACGTTGTAGGTGTCCTTACTGAGGAGGAGTTACTCTGCGATACATACTATGGAGATACTACCGAGGACCCGGCTTCGCTTTACGAGGATGTTCCTGCGGGGAACCTCGCCTAGTTGTCTTTTGTTTACTTAGACTTTTGAGAGTAGACATGTATTAGACTATATCTTTTTGTAACTGGACATGTATCCAGTTTTACTTTGCAGTTCACTTGTACTTGGACATTTTACTATATACGACGACTTTTGTGTTTGGAGCATTTATGATTCTTCTTCACTTATAAAACTGTTAGCACATTTAGTCTTATCCTGTTGTCTTTAGAACAGCTTACTACGTTTTATCTCAACGTAGGCTGGGCATCACTCGGCCTGGCCCAACAATTTGGGTAGCGGGTCGTGACATGTTTTTAGTGGTGGCCCATGCAGGTCCTGACTAAACTGTTTGGTTACGTTATTGTACCAAGCATGCCTGCAATTAGGAACTTAAGGTAATTAGACAACATTAGGAAAGACGCTTAGAACACCTAGAGAAATGCTAGGATTGCAACATAGAAAATACATCACATGTTTTGCTATTATAATTAGATTTTCTTGCATGTGATTGCTTACCTTAAATAAGTCCTTATAAGTCCTTTTATTGTGTAATTTAGATGGTGCTTACTCGTTCATCCCAGTATGTTACCCCCGAGAATGGGGCCCTCCTTATCCAGTCAGCTGACCAGTCGACTGATACACCTCCACCTACCACATTCCCCCACTCCACAAATCTACAAACCCAGATTCCACAACCACCTTCCACATCACAGGCCCAGCAGGACCCGATACTTCTACCACCCCCTATCACTATACCCACCCAGGCTTCCGTCACACTCGACGGGAACCAGCTGCTCACACTGATTCAGGGGTTCCTAACAACCCATCAGGAGCAGACTACCCTACTCCGCCAGAGCATGGAGCATTCTGAGGGACGTCCCGTGGTCCCACCACATGTAGAGCCACGACAGAGAGCGGGGACGATCAAGGACTTCATGGGTCTGAATCACAAGGAGTTCTTAGGGACTGAGGGCATAGTAGTAGCAGATAACTGGCTAGATTCAGTAGAAAGGAAGCTTCTGGGAGTTAGGATGCCGGATGACCTCGAGGTCGAAGCAGCGGGATTTTTGCTGATAGACTTAGCAGGAGTCTGGTTCCGAAATGAGCCGTTGTTTGTGAGAGGGAGAGCCACCTGGGATCAGTTCAAGACCCAGTTCAAGAAGAAATTCTTCTCGACCACTGCTAGAGTAGCCATGGGGCTACGATTCCAGAACATCTAGCAGGAGAACCGTTCTGTTGATGACTATGCGGCAGAGTTTAGTCGCCTGAGCCGTTTTGGTCCTAGTCTGGTTGCAGATCCAGAGGAGATGACCCGTAGATTTTGCCATGGTCTAGTTCCAGACATCGGCATTCTTATAGTGGCGAACGGTACGACTGACTACTACCAGAGCCTAGAGTTGGCCCGGAGCATCGAGGAGCGTCTTCTGTCATGCAAGAGGCCGGCTTCTGTACATCATGAGGGACCGTCCAAACGTCAGGCTTTCCAGCAGAGAGCACCGACGCAGCCCCAGCAGACTTACCGTCCCCCTACATCACATCACCCGACCCCGCCAGTTAGAGCCCCGGGACCCCGGCAGCAGCAGCAGCCGAAGGGAGCTTTGTGTGTATACTGCAAGAGACCAGGCCATGACTCTTTCGTCTGCAGGAAGAGGTTGGGTCAGTGTTTAGCTTGTGGGTTTGCCACCCATCAGCTTCGAGAGTGCCCAGTAGCGAAGACTAGAGGACCACTCCCGACTCAGCAGCAGAGGTTCGGGCAGCATCTGCAGCAGCAGAAGGGACCTCAGGGGAGGGTTTATAGTCTTGCCATTGAGCCGGAGTCAGAGCAGGTTTCGGAGCCGGATTACTTAGCTGACGTTATCACAGGTCATATTTATTTGCATACTTTTCTAGCTCTATGCTTGTTTGATTCTGGTGCATCTCATAGCCTCCTGTCATTAGAGTTTATGCATGAACATCACTTAGTATCTACACCTACTGCGGAGATTAGTAGAGTAATGACGGGAGGAGGACCAGTGCCTATAAGAGCTAGCTATAGATGCTCTATTATGATAGCCGGGAGAGAGTTTGAGGGACGATTCTTTATGATGCCACTCCCCGGTTATGATATCATATTGGAGATGGACTGGCTTAGCTATGCCCAATGCATCTATAGATTGTCATGAGGGTAGTATTTTGTTCAGTCCCCCAGGCACAGCACCATTCAGTGTCAGGAGGACAGGGCCGGAGATCAGCCTAGAGCCGAACTGTTGTGCTACAGTCGGGGACGCAGTACCGCCACACCCTATCATTAGGGAGTTTATGGATGTATTCCCAGAGGATCTTCCAGGACTTCCGCCTGATAGAGATGTGGAGTTCACTATAGATTTAGTGCCGGGTTCGTCACCAGTATCCCGGGCTTGCTATAGAGTGAATCCCAAGGAGACAGTAGAGATAAAGAGCAGATTGATGACCTATTGAAAAAGGGTTTCATTCGATC
Source organism: Iris pallida (assembly GCA_029216955.1). NCBI lineage: Eukaryota > Viridiplantae > Streptophyta > Magnoliopsida > Asparagales > Iridaceae > Iris > Iris pallida. The sequence goes on along the minus strand of JANAVB010044815.1, from coordinate 5,193,401 downwards.
CAGTGCTTCTCTATGGGGAGCACCAGTGCTCTTTGTGCCTAAGAAGGATGGTACAGTCCGGTTGTGTATTGACTACCGGGCCTTGAATGCCATCACCATCAAGAACAAATATCCTTTGCCCAGGATAGATAATTTGTTCGACCAGTTGAGCGGGGCGAAGGTGTTTTCCAGGATAGACTTGAGATCCGGGTACCACCAGGTGAAGGTTAGGCCAGCAGACATCCAGAAGACGGCGTTCAACACGAAGTACGGGCAGTACAAGTTTCTGGTGATGCCATTTGGTCTCACAAATGCGCCAGCTGTCTTTATGAACTTGATGAATAAGACATTTCACCAGTATCTGGATAAGTTCGTCGTAGTGTTTATCGATGACATCCTGATATACTCGAAGACGCCAGAGGAGCATGCAGAGCACTTACGGATAGTTTTGGGGATTCTGAGGCATGGGAGATTGTTTGCCAAATTGCCGAAGTACGAGTTCTTTTTAGACCGAGTGGAGTTTCTCGGCCATGTAGTCACTGGAGATGGAATCTCGATGGATCCCAGGAAGATTGCTGCAGTTGAGACATGGAAGGCTCCGACGTCAGTTTCAGAGATCAGGAGCTTTCTGGGTTTAGCAGGCTATTATAGAAAGTTCGTCCAGGACTTTGCTAGGATAGCTGAACCCATGACGAAGCTGACGCGGAAGGACGCAGAGTATATTTGGTCAGAGGACTGCTAGACAGCGTTTGAGGAGCTGAAAAGGAGGCTGACGACTGCTCCAGTTCTGACTTTACCTTCAGGTTCTGGAGGTTTCACCATATACAGCGATGCTTCTGGAAAAGGGCTAGGATGTGTCCTACAGCAGTATAGGAAAGTGATTGCTTATGCATCTAGGCAATTGCGGACTCATGAGCGAAATTATCCTACCCATGACCTCGAGTTAGCTGCGGTGATCTTTGCACTCAAGTTATGGAAACATTACTTATACGGAGAGCGTGTGGAGATCTTTACTGACCACAAAAGCTTGAAGTATGTGTTCACGCAGAAAGAGCTGAACATGAGGCAAAGATGATGGTTGGAGTTGATGAAGGACTTCGACATCGATTTACAGTATCACCCCGAGAAGGCAAATGTGGTGGCGGATGCGCTGAGCAGGCATCCGATGGCATAGTACCTGATGATAGATCGGCATTTACGGGAGGATCTGGAGAAGCTCGGTATCGAGCTAGTTCGGCCAGGATCAGTGATACAGATAATGGCGCTTGACATTCAGTCAGGTTTGATGGAGCAGATCCGGGAGGCACAGTCTACAGATGAGAGCCTTCACAGACTTCGACCCCAGGCATTAGCTGGATTGCTGGATGATTTTACTATAGCAGAGGATGGATCCTTGAGGCATGGCAGCCGATTGTGCGTGCCGAAGGGAGAGCTAGTAGAGGCAGTCTTGCAGGAGGCGCACCGATCGAGATATTCTATTCATCCTGGTGCTAACAAGATGTACCGTGGCTTGCGGGAACATCTTTGGTGGCACGGGATGAAGAGGGATGTATCACGTTTCATCTCGAGATGCCTAGTTTGCCAGCAGGTCAAGGCGGAGCGCCAGAGGCCAGCTGGTTTGTTGCAGCCGTTACCCATTCCCGAGTGAAAGTGGGAACATATTACGATGGACTTTATTTCAGGGCTTCCTCGTTCCCAAGGAGGGAAGGATGCCATCTGGTTCATCGTAGACAGGCTGACGAAGTGTGCGCACTTCATACCCTTCACGATGGGGCTTTCTATCGAGAAGTTGGCGGAGCTATACATGCAGCAGATAGTTCGCCTATACGGAGTGCCGGTGAGCATCGTGTCAGATAGAGACAGCAGATTCACATCCCACTACTGGAGGAGCTTGCAGGAGGAGTTGGGCAGTAGGCTCAAGTTCAGTACGACATACCACCCACAAACAGATGGGCAGTTCGAGAGGACGATACAGACACTGGAGGATATGCTGAGGACCTGCATACTGGACTTCGGAGGATCATGGGAGAGCCATCTGCACTTGGTAGAGTTTTCATACAACAACAGCTACCAAGCCAGTATCGGTATGTCTCCTTTCGAGGCGCTATATGGATGACGATGTCGCACACCACTCTTTTGGGATGATGTCGGAGACAGAGTTATGCTTGGGCCAGAGATGATCACGGATGCAGCAGAGAAAGTCGGGATGATCAAAGACAGTCTCAGAGTAGCTCAGGATAGGCAGAAACACTGGGCTGATGCTAGTCGCAGGCCGATGGAGTTCGTAGACGGTGATATGGTGCTAGTGAAGATATCACCTACTAGAGGGACGATCCGGTTCAGACGAGGAGGGAAGCTGAGCCCCAGATACATCGGGCCATTCGAGATACTTGGCAGGATTGGAGAGGTAGCTTACAGGGTTGCACTTCCACCCAACCTAGCAGGAGTTCACGATGTCTTTCACATATCTCAGCTGAGGAGATATGTTCCAGACCCCAGTCATGTGCTAGATCATTCAGAGTTGGAGGTCGGACCGAGCCTTACAGTTTCTGAGCAGCCATGGAGATATTAGACAGGAGAGGAGAAGAGGCTAAGGAACAAGGTTATACCCCTAGTGCGAGTAGCTTGGAGCCGTCACTCCCCAGGTGAATCTACTTGGGAGAGGGAGTCGGACATGAGGAAGAGATACCCTTTCCTGTTCGATCCAACCGCTGCGAGGGAACCACCCGTTCTCCGCTTGATACCTTAGAGGTTAGTTTCGATCGCAGCCTTAGTCATTTTGTTGCATTGCTTGCTATGTTAGAATATTGTAGGGTCTTCAATCCTTGTGAATTTCGAGGACGAAATTTTTTCAAGGAGGGAAGACTTGTAAGCCCCTGTTTTTCAAATTTTAGTTAAATTAGTGCTAATTAAATTTTTATGTCATTTATAGCCTTAAATAATTATTAGGAATTTTTAGGAATTTTCTAGAAATTTTTAAATGATTTTTAAATGAATTTTTAATACAAAAATATTGATCTGTAATTTTCTAAAAAGTTTTAATATCATTTTGTAATTTTTTAAAATGTTTCTATATCAGTTTGTAATTAGTGAATTGTTTGAAATTGAGGAATGCAAATATTATTTTGCATTTGACCACTGTTAAAGCCTAGTTGCAATAACCTAATTCCCAAGGGCCCTAGTGCTAAACTACCCAAACCCTCCGACCAGACTCTCTCTCTCTCTCTCCTCTCACCCACTCTCGTTGACCCCCGACCGACGACTGCTCGACCGCCACGCCGCCCTGTCCCCGCCATTTCCGGCTGCCCCCGACCGCCTTAGACCCCTATATAAACCCCCCCGTGCACCCCCGACAAAACCCTAACCCTAAATCCTCTCCGCCACACCCCACGACCACCTTTCTCCTCCTTCTTCCCAAAACCCTAGCCGCAACTCCGGCGAGCCCCGTCCAGCCCCCACGACGAACGCCACCGCCCGCAACCACCATCCTCCGACGCGCCTCGACGAGCTGAAGGCAGCGCCACCCGAGCGCCGCCTCGTCGACGTCTCCTCCGTCCGCCAGCATCCTCGAGATCTCCCTACATCGACCGGACACGTGAGTAGCAGTTACGAGACTGTGTCGTAAGTGTCTCGTACACGTATATATGGTTCGCCGTGTCCTGGCGAATATTTTGGTAGAACTGGACACGAGAGAATCGAACCGTACGTGTCGTGCTAGCATGGACACATAGATACCTGTGTCCTTAACTGTTTGGACACAGGACCGATATTTTATTTTTTAATATATAATGTAACCTAAACAGAAACAAAACTAACCTAACTCTAACCCTAACACTGAGCTCGGGCTGACCCCCTGGCCAGCCCGACCCAACTCAAACCCGACCCCCCGCTGGGCCGAGTTCGAGCCCCCCCTGCTGTTGTTTCTTTTCTTTTCTTTCCTTTTCCTTTTTCTTTTTCTTTTTGTTTTTTTTATATATAATTATATATATATGTATACATATATTTATATATATGTATATATGTATTATTATACATACTATTTTATGTATATATATATATATATATATATGCTGTTTATATATATATATATATATATATATATATATATATATATAAAATATATATATATATATATATATATATATATATATATATATATATATATATATATATATATACTTCATTTTAGTACTTTATAAATATATATATGTATGTATGTATGTATATATATGTATTTATGTACATATATGTATATATGTATATATTTTCTTGTGTGTATATTTTCATGGTTAGTAAATATTATATATATATATTTGTATTATATACATATAGGTATATATATATATTTTCATGTGTATATATATATTATTATGTATACACTTTTTAATTAAATATTTCCTTATATATATATATATATATATATATATATATATATATATATATATATATATATATATATATATATATATATATATATATATACGTATTGTATATATATATGCTTTATAAATTAAGTATTTTCCTTATAAATATATATATATGTACTTTTAAACACATGTATGTATATTTTCACTATGCATAATTTTACCATATTAAAATAATAATATTTATTTTGTACTATTATCAAATTGTATTTTTAGTGTATTTAAATTACTGCAACCATTTGGTGTCCAAGCCTAGCATGGGTTTTTGGGCCCAAATATGTTTTCACACATTCAAGACCTGTACAAGTCATATTGGACTTGATTCATGGCCTTGGGTCCTGTATTTGAACTTTGGTTCAAATTATATACATGGACAAAATACGCAGATAATTAATTATTTAAATTCAATTATGTGTAATGCTGTTTTTGATTTTCTAAAATACTTAAAGTATTGTTAAAATTATGGAAAAATAGTTTTTAGATACTATGTTACTTTAGCTAATTTAGTATAATTTTTGTAGTATTTAATTTACTGTTTTGCCACTAGTTTGGCATATGAAACCAAAACTCATTTTTCTGTATACTTAGGAAAACTGATTTTTATAAAATACTTGTACTGGTTAATAAATTCCAGAAAAATTATAATAAATTTCTATAATTAGCAAGGGTCGTTTTGGTACTTTATTTTATGTAAAACTAGGCTTTTTTGTCTATTCAAAAATTGTTAGAACACAATGGTCTTTTGATTTAATTATTGATTAATTACGACTTGTAGCTTTTAGTGTTATTTTGAGTTTTAGCCGTGTGAACCTCACCCCTCACTAGTGTAATGACCTTAAAAAGTTAGTTAAAGTAGTGTGTCACCCCACATTGGTCTCCTACGCCAAAGTCATCATTTTGGCTAGGTGCCCAGTCACAAGTCGTGTTTCACCAATTAGTGTCCTAGTGTTTTAGCTTAGTATAAAAGCTAAGTTATTATATTTACTTCTACAGTGATGAGTTACCAGACATCCATAGCACTGTTATGGCAGCTTGTTTCGTTTTGCTTTGCTAGAGGCAAGTACTTTCTACGAACTTTACATACTGTTATAACAATAAACTGTGATTTACCAACCATGTTAAATGCTGATCCTTGGGGTAGCAAGTTAGAACTTTACATGTTGTATTACTTTCAGTCTCTACCATGTTATACCGTATCTCATATCTCTCACATGTTTAAATAACGGGTTAAGGGGAAACTGTTAGTATTGTACGTGAACATGACCCCCTTCTCCGTATGTATTTACCGCGCTCGGTGACATTTTATATGTGACCTTGCCGTATGTTCTGATCCTGCGTTTGTGTATGGATATACACCGATGCCGTTCGTGCACGTATGTGCACACCAGAAAAACTTGATATGTGCCGCTGTACATCCTATACACCTATTGACCGATTCACGTACATGCTACAGTTTTAAACTTTTAAACTATATGTTGTTAATTCTAAAAAGAACAAATTAACCCATGATATACCATGATTCCAGTTTATTACATTCCTGTTCATGCTTCGTATATTTAGTTTGCTAGAATCAGTACTTGCTTTCGTCCTGACAGGATAACGTTGTAGGTGTCCTTACTGAGGAGGAGTTACTCTGCGATACATACTATGGAGATACTGCCGAGGACCCGGCTTTGCTTTACGAGGATATTCCTGCGGGGAACCTCGCCTAGTTGTCTTTTGTTTACTTAGACTTTTGAGAGTAGACATGTATTAGACTATATCTTTTTGTAACTGGACATGTATCCAGTTTTACTTTGCAGTTCACTTGTACTTGGACATTTTACTATATACGATGACTTTTGTGTTTAGAGCATTTATGATTCTTCTTCACTTATAAAACTATTAGCACATTTAGTCTTATCCTATTATCTTTAGAATAGCTTACTACGTTTTATCTCAACATAGGCTGGGCATGACTCGGCCTGGCCCAACAATTTGGGTAGCGGGTCGTGACAACTTCCTAGCCGTATGGACTTCCTATGAACTGTCTGGCCGCATAGACTCTCTGCCACGTGTGCGTCTCCCGCCACGTATGCGTCTTATTAATTGCTCTTGATTTGCTTTGGATTTAAAGCCGCCTTTTGGGACAAGATCCCAAGGGTCGGTTTTAAATATCCAGATTTTCCTCGATGCCCGAAGAGTCGATTCTGTTTTTTATAAAGCACGAGGATCGAGGCGTCCGTCGGTTCATGAGCCCTCCTTTTATCTGCCTATAAATAAGATGGTTTGTGGAACGGGAAGACTTCTTTACTTTCTCTCGTCTTCAACTCTTCTTGCCCTAAGTTGCTGCCTTCGTCTTCCTTTCTCCTCCCATCGATCAACAATGGCCCCCAAGTCTTCTACAGCCGCGACGAAGGGTAAGGGAGTGGCATCTTCGTCAGCCACGGCGCATGAAGTTTACCCTGACGTTCACCCCACCATTGCTGGTAAGGTTTGGGCGGATCGTATATTTCGCAACCCTAATAAAGACGGCTCTGTTGCATGCTTTATGCACAAGCCTTTAATGCGTTTCTCGTTTTCATCGAACTGTTCAAATTGTATGGGCCGCATGTACGTCCCATGTCCGAGCTGCATGTGAATTATCTAGTGGCCGTATAGACGCTTCACAAACTGACCCGCATAATGACCCGTCAAACAGAGCCGCATAAGTCCCTCTGAATCGAACCGCATGAAGCCCCCTTTAAACAGGACCGCATAAGCTCGTCTGGATTGGGCCGCATAAGGCTCTGGCCATCTTCTAACTTTGTTTCTTTTTTATCTTTGATTCTTGCAGCATCCCTGCCGAAGGCTGAGACCATTGTGAAGGAAGAGCTGCTGCCTTCTTTCAAACAAGAGTCATCGCTCGTTAAGGAGGAGGTAATACCAAAAATGGAGGCACAGAAAGGAGAGCTGGCGCCTATTGAAGTTGATGTAAAGGAGGAGCCCCAGTCTGACGGCGGTAGTATTGGGAGTTCTGATCCTCCTGCTCCAGATGAGGATTTTGCTCAAGTAGATCCTTCATATGAAAAATGGTTGAGGGTTTAGTATATGCGCCCCCGAAACTAGGATTCGTAGGCTCTCATAAATGTCCGTCTTTTGTCTTGACATTTCTGTCTGTCTTTAGCTATAGTTTATGTTTTGCTTCTTTTGGACATCAATGCAATCTTCTTCCTTCTTGTCTGAATGAAATGATAGAGAACTTTTCTATCTTGCTCATGAGGTGTAGTCATGTGAATGTAACTGATTTTGAATGACTGGAATACATTCGCTCTATTCTTTGTTTGTAGTAGTTGTCCCAATGGGAGATTTTTTGTGGACCTATTATCCTTGGCGTACCCTGGTTCTGGGTATGGATAATAAGTTGGAAGAGAACCAACATACTTACTCAGAGGTAATGAGGACATGGTAAATATGAGGGTTTCTTTGATGGAGCCTTCCCACTCAGAGGTAATGAGGACATGGCAGGAGTGGGCTCCATGAAGGGGACATAGAACAACTCAGAGGTAATAAGGACGTGGAAGTTCTATGTGAGGGGCGGTTTGTTTTTTATGGAAGGGGAACAACTCAGGGGTAACATCGACGTGGTTGTTTCAGGAAATTTGTGGATCTGTTACCCTGTTTATGCACTGAAAGTGCGGGTATTGGATCATAAGGAGGGAGCTCTTTTAGGAGGAAAGTTCAGAGGTATAATCATACATGACTTACCACCTAAAAGATGCGATATAAATTTATCTGTAGTGACCGAAGTATAAATTCAACGGTACTTGCAGGTACATAACTCGATAATCTGGAGATTTGGGATCAGAATGTAAGTTCAGCGGTACCTGCGGGTACATGACTCGTCATTCTGGAAGATTTGTAGTCGGGATGTGAATTCAGCAGTACCATAGGGAACATAACTCATCACTTTGGCAGATTTGTAGTCGGGGTGTGAATTCAGCGGTACCATAGGGCACATAACTCAATACCCTGATAGATGTCGTTTCAGACGTAATACTTCTTTAGGAACTTGCCGTTGATGGGCAACATGAGCAAGTCTCTATTTTATTTTTGAGGCGGTAAGCTCCATTGGAGAATACAGCATCTATGATGAACGGGCCTTCCCACTTTGGCTGGAACTTGTCGGCGGTTTTGTGAGTCATAACCATCAGCCTTCGAACTGCCAGAACAAGATCGCCCACTTGGAATGTTCTGATTTTAACCTTTTTGTTGAAGGTTTCGGAGATACGGGCTTGGTACAGGTCGATTCGCTGTTGAGCTAACAGGCGCTTCTCATATAGGGCCTCCAACTCTTGTAGTCGGCGATGGTGATTATCATCTGTTGTCAACCGATAGGTGAGAGCGACGCGGAGCGAGAGAATTTGAGTCTCCAGTGGGAGAACTGCCTCACTCCCATATACCAGAGAGAATGGTGTGTTCCCAGTGGCCGTCCGTACTGTAGTACGGTATGCCCATAAGCATTCGCCGAGCTTTTCATTCCAGTCGTGTTTGTTTGATGACACGAACTTCTTGAGAAGCTTGATAATTGTTTTGTTGAACACTTCGGCCAGACCATTAGCCGCCGGGTTGTATGGTGTTGAAGCAATATTCTGGATTCGATGTTTGTCGCAAACCGATAGAAGGCATGGCTTGCAAACTGCGGACCATTGTCGTGGATGATCCTTCGGGGCAGTCCAAAGCAGTAAATGATTTGATGCTTGAGGAAGCTGATCACGTTTGAAGTCTTGACTTCGGTCGGCGGAATAGCCTCCGCCTATTTGGAGAAGTAATCTGTGATTGCGAGTATGAAGCGGTGTCCTCGAGACGAAGGTGGAGTGATCGGACCAATGATGTCCATTTCCCATGCTTCAAATGGCCAGGATGCCACCGTCGGATGTAGAAACTCAGACGACTGGTGGATGAAATCTGCATGGACTTGACAGGCTTTGCACTTTCATGCATAGTCTATTGCATCTGCAACCATCGTGGGCCAGTAATAGCTCATTCGACGAAGGCGGTCTTATAGTTTTGGGCCGAGCTGATGGGCTCCACAGATGCCATCACGAGCTTCACGCACGGCTTCTTTGGCTTCTGTATTTGACAGACATCGAAGAAGTAATCCATCGTATGATCGACGATATAGCATTTTCGTCTCTGTATCGTAGAAGAATCTGAGGGAACGTCTTCTGATAGAAGTGGCTTCCTTCGGATTCTCTAACAGGATGTCGTAGACCACGAAGTCGATAAATGGTTGTCTCCAGTCTGGTACTTCGTCGACTGTCAGAGCGGACTAACTCTCAACACATTGAACATTATTCCTGGGACAGACCAACTCTCGCCTATGATGTCAACCAAGTGGTGAGCATGATTTGGAACTGCTAAGGAAGCGACAAGGCCTGCTAGGGCGTCGGCTTCAATATTCTGGAGCCTGGAAACGTGTTCTATGAAGAACTCTTCAAAGGATGAGATGATATCAATCGCTATTTGGTGATAGGGGATCATGTCTTCGTGATGCACTTCGTATAAGCCCCGGATTTGATTGACGATTAGTTGTGAATCGCCGTATGCTTCAAGATACTCTACCCCCAGCTCCTTTGCGAGTCGGAGGCCAATAACCAAAGCGTTGTACTCTGCTACATTATTTGAACAGGGCTCTTTGAGGGAATAAGCCCGATTGATCACCAGCCCAGAGGGAGAAATCAGCACCACTCCGACTCCAGCAACGATATTGTCCTTGGGCCCCATTCTGGAAGCACCGTCGAAGAACATTCGCCATACGGCATCATGAGAGGCCACATTTGAATTGGCGACCTCATCTGGAATCTCTTCGTCTATTCTGGTTGACTCCGATCCTGGATGAGCTGCTAAAAAGTCTGCCAGAGCTTGACCTTTAAAAACCTTCTGCGGGACGAAGATCATGTGGTAGGGAGACAATAAAATCGCCCAGGTAGCGAGGCGAGAGCTGAGTGCACCTGGCTTGGTCATGAGGACCCTGAGAGGGTTGACTCTTGATATGACATGGATGGTTTGTCCCGTGATATAGTGTCGCGTCTTCTGAATGGAGAAAACCAGAGCAAGGCACTCCTTTTCTACGACAGTGTACCGATGTTCCGGCCCCATCATCATTCGACTGAGGTAATATATAGCCGCTCATGGCCTGCATCATTGTTTTGTGCTAACAGAGCACCGAAAGAATGTTCCATCGCTCGTACATAGAGCAGGAATGGTCTTCCAGCAACCGGGGCTACCAGGACTGGAGGGTTCGTCAGATATTCTTTGATGTTGTCGAAGGCACGCTGGCATTCTTCATCCCATACGAATGAAATACCCTTCTTCATGAGGTGGGTGAATGGTTGACATCATCCGGAGAGGTTGGAGACAAACCTCCTGATATAGGCCAGCCTCCCTTGAAGGCCTCGGAGTTCACAGAGATTTTCGGGGGACCCATCTCCATGATTGCCTTCATCTTCTCAGGGTCTATGTGGATATCTTGGAAAGTAATGATGAAACACAAGAATTTTCCGTTGGATACACCCAAGAAGGATTTTATGGGATTCATCTTCAAATTGTGTGCTCGCATCAGGTCGAATACCATCCTCAGATCCTGCAGATGGTCTCCCTTAGACCGGCTTTTGACAGCTATGTCGTCGACGTAACACTCCATGGTCTTACGCAGGTGACCTCTGAAGATAATGCTCATAGCTCTTTGATAGGTGGCGCCAGCATTCTTTAAACCGAAAGGCATAACTGTGTAGCAGTATGCGCCAATTGGTGTTCGAAATGATGTATGCTTTTCGTCATCAGGGAACATCTTGATTTGGTTGTACCCCGAGAAACCATCCATGAATGACATAAGCTCAAAGCCGCAGGTGTTGTCAATCATGATGTCTATGAGGGAGGGGGAACTCATCCTTAGGACACGCCTCATTCAGATTGTGAAAGTCGATGCAGATTCGAATCTTTCCATTCTTCTTAAGGACTGGTACTATATTGGCGACCCAGTTCGGATGTTGTTCCTCGCGGATGAAGCCGCTGGCTATCAGTTTGTTGACCTCAGCTTCAATGGCGTTCATGACGTCGGGACGGAACCGTCGTTGCTGTTGCTTGACCAGTTTTGCGTCCGGACGGATGTTGAGCTTGTGAAGTGCAACCTCGAGGTTCAGTCCTGGCATATCTTTGTATCTCCAGGCGAACACGTCGATGTATTCTCTGACGAGTTGTAGTAGTGATTCCCGCTCTTCGTCTGTCAGATTCTTGCTGACGAAGATGGGCTTTGGAGAGGGCTCATCACCGAGATCGACTTGTACAACCTCATGCTTGGTGGGAGGCTCTCTTTGTTCGAACCGCTTCTCCCACTGCGCATTTAGTTGTTGTGCCCACGGATCTAACTCAAGAAGTTTAGGAATGTCTTCATCTTCTTCGTAGGCGTCAGCAAATACCATATTGACGGACCAGACTTGCCTGAGCATGTCCTCGATGCTGACATTCGAATCGGAAGTGGGTGATCCGGTTGAGTGTGAGTGCCAGTCGCATTCCTCGTCCGAGCTTTCATGGGTCATTGCCGGTGTAACATAACCTAGCCCACATCTGGTTTTGTTGTAATAGTCGCGTGGTTTACCAGCCGGGACCGACAATTGTAAGGGTAATCACCGTCCAGTGCCATAGTTTAAGCCTGGTATAGTTTCCAGATCATATCCTTGTTTTTGTATGAGGTACTTGGACTGGGAACTATACAGATAAAGGGGCAGTATCCCGGTGTCGGGTTCGAGATCAACTTCTCCTACCCTAAAAGGTTGGGGATCATTCTTCTGGCCGAAGATGATTGGATGATCCTCTCCCTCGATTATGCGATAAGCGTCTTCCACTGGAGTAAGTTGGTTTGCGGTGTAGACATTTGTTACCTGTATGTGTAGATGGGTGCCTATACCGTGTTCTATAGCATACATTATACAAAGCTTGTTAAGCTCGAGATAATTCAAAGATAGCCCTTTATTGATGAAGTAAGATATCTTTTCTAGGGATTACATCATCTGCGGATGGAACATCGGTGTGAGCAACCACATACTTGGCCAGCTCTGGCTCTTCTTCAACCACCCCCTGTGTCAATGAAGGCTGGGAGGATGACTTGGCAGCTTAATCATCAGAGGCTCCATGGGTGGAGCAGGACGTGGAGTTGTTGGCGTGCTAGCCACCCCCTGCTTGGTGCTTGGTGCTGGGCGGAGAGTTGTTGGCTGGCTAGCAGTCCCCGGCTTAGCGCTCGGCTACCGATTCATTCTGGGAAGACGAATCGTCATCGGTTTAACAGAGGGATTGAGCTTCTCTATTTGTTGCTGGCTAGCTCTAGGCAGCCTGATTGTTAGTGGTCTTGGCGCTTGGCCAGACTTTGGCAGTCGGATTATCATCTGTTCCTCCTATGCAGAGAGGCTAATTGCGTCCTTACGTCGAGTGGCTGTAAGGGCACAGTTATGCCAGGTTTGCGGGCTTGGAGGTGGATCGCCAGAGGTTCTTCTGATCCAGTTGCTGCCTCACTTTGAGCTTGAGTATCTCCTTCGGTAAGATGCTTTTTTGACTTTTCGTACAAGCATGAATCTGAGTAGTAGGATTCGACCCCTTTGAAGGGATCGATGTCGAAAAATTCTATCCTCATGAAGCCGTGCTTGTCGACGTACTTAAAGCACTGGTACAGTGTGGAGGGTACGATCATATAATCGTGTATCCAAGTATGCCCCAGGAGAATGTTGTAGGTAGTGTGTGGTAGTGTCCGCATCTATGACATAACAGGTCACTTCTGACTGAAGGTCGTCGATTTGGCACTTCAAGCGAATCTTCTCGATCGGATAACTTCTGCCTGAATTAAAACCGCTGATGGTGGTGCTTGTCGACGTCAGGCGATGCATTGGGATGTGCAGATGGTGTAGTAGGCTCTTCGGGATGATGCTTATGGAAGAATCGGGATCAATATGCATCCGTCCACCTTGACATCGCCAATGTACCCAGTATAATACAGAGGACGATCATGCAGGTTGGTCTTGATAAGCATATCCTGCGGAGTGAAGACGATGTTGGGCATTGCACCTGTACAAGCGCTGTCCTGGAGATCTGTAGGCGGGCTTTCCCCAGTGAGATTGGACTGAGCCAGATATGCGTCGGCGTTCTGGAGCGCCTCGCTCAGTGCGACGCGAACATCTTTGGAGAGCCTTAGGAGCTCGTATAGCAATAATTTGGCCGGTGTGTTAGCCAATTACGCCAAGATATCAAAATTGTATAGCCTCTCCAGCCCATGAGGCATCTCTCTTCGGAGCGGCTTGTCGAAGCGAGTCTCCTTCGGCCTAGGCTTGTCGGTCGTCGAAGGCTGCGAGGGTCCTGGAGCATCAGCAGCTGTTGGCTGATGATCTTCAGCCGAGTTATCCGGTGGAGGTTGGGTTTGTGCGTCGGAGCGGGTAACAACAGCAGTAGCTTCCTCGACCTCTGTCGAGATTGTGCGGCATGACTTAACTTTCCCACTCTTCTTCTTGCTGGTAGAGAGAGGTGTGGACTGAGTTATTTCAGGTACCAGATCCGGATGGACCAACATGACCTCCCCTCGTGATGTGGTAAGCGACCTCCATCCTTGCTCTGGGGACGGGCACTACTCCATCTTGAGTCTTTGTCGGAGGAAGTTGCCGAATTATACTGACACCATGTTGGCTGCTACGGTCACCTCTTCGAAATCAATGGCCAGGGCCTTAGAATCGATGAGATGCTGGATGTATCGCTTCAGTTGGTAGCAGTCATGTGTAGCATGGTGGACATAGCGATGGTAGTGGCAGTACTTGGGGTTCTCTATTTCTGCAGGTCGAGGTTCACGCCTTGGAGGAGGAAGCTGAATTCGGCCTCCTTGTATGAGCATGTCCAAGATGGGCTTGACATGGCCATCCTTGAAGGAATAGGTCATCTGAGGCCACTGCTTCTCTGTCGGCTTCGATTCAGGCTTCGGAGCTGTGTCGGCCACCATAGCTTATTTGCCCTTGTTGTCTCGATTGTTGGAGGGGTTACCACCATTGTTGCTATTGGTGCTAGGGCGTTTGCCCTTGTCCTCTCCTTCTGAGACGTGCAGTCCTAATTGATGAGCTTTCTTCAATTTGTCTTCTGCGCTAGTGGCACTGATGATGAACGTCTTCCAATCCTTAAACTGACTTTCGCCCATCCAGAGGCTGATCGTAGGAAGCAGTCTCTTTTGGCAAATTTCAATTAAGGAGGAATCTGGGTTACCGGAAGGCAACTTCATCGCGGTTTGGCGAAACCGCTCGATATAGTTCCTTGTCAACTCTTTTTCTCCCTGAACAACATCCATGAGGGTAGACATTGTCACGTCTTGTCCTACCTCGTAGAACCTCTCCAGGAACATATGTTTGAAGCTGGTGAAAGAATGGATGCAGTTGTTCGGCAAGTGTCACGACCCGCACCCTAGAGTAAGGGCACGAGAACGTAACAACGCCCAGCCTACGCTGCAGTGTCGGCGGTAGAACGCTGTCCTAGGTCTCATGCATCTAGCAGTATAAGGATAAACAGTTTATACTCCCCGAATGGGGGTGACATAGCAGATACAGTCCCAATCATCTAAGGTGCATGATGAAAGATAGATAAACATGAAATCCAAAAGAGATACAGGAGATAGAAGTCTAAGTGTCTAAGATACATAAACCCAGAAATACATCTCAAAACTCAAATACAGTAATCCATAAAGTAAATACAGCTCCAAAAAATTGAAATAACTATCTAAACAACCTCTATTGTGTCTCCTCTAAGCTAGCAGGCAATCCCAGGCCATCTGTAAAATTATCAACAGGTCCAGTCAGGACAGGAGCGAGCACATTACATCTCAACAGTTCATAGCAGGTTAGAAATATAATCATGCAGTAAAGTAAGATACAAGATCTGAAGAAATAACATGATGAAAAAGGAGACTGTAAATAAATAGATACAACATATAGAGAACTAATAGTGACTAGTGATTCAGAGCACAAGATGGTTATGTAAACGGCACGATGTTGTACACGAGTAATCTACAGAGGTTGTACACGAGTAATCTACTGGATTGATTACATAACCACTTCTACTCTCCCGCCCCAATCAACACAAGATCTAGTTAAGTTATGTTATTGCACACGAAGTATAGTCGCACACGAGATCATGTGAATACATGTATACACGATTTCACACAATTACACGAATATCACGAATACAAGGAGTACACGATGCTCACGATAAAGTACACGAACACGAATACCCGATGTATCCGCTAAGGGATTAATATCGCACAACAAGATCCATATAGTACTAATCCGTGTTTCTAACGTGTCAGCATCATGTAAAGTAATCTAAAGCAGGAAATATAATCCTAAACAAGATATGAAATGATCAGAGAATGTACTAGCCTGATATCTGAATGTCCAAGATAAAGATACTGTCCGAGAAGAGGTGTCTGGCTCCTAATTAGAACAGCACAAGTCACAACATGTCCAGAAGGGTAATATAAAGTACTACAATGTATTCTACATTAATCTAGGTCAAACTAGGCCAAAGTCAACCCTTGTCAACTGCACTAGTCAAACTAGGTCATGTCCTAACCCAACAAGTCTTACTAGGCCTAACCAAGACTATCCTAGCAAGCACACATCAATACAAGGTTATACAAGCCAACATACACCCAACTCTATATAGCATGCAATTATTCAATACTCAAATAGGCAAGAATTCACATTGGATATACACTAGGTAATCTATTACTTTAAACTATATATGTCTACACATATATACACATGCATATATTGGTATTCAACATTAGGTCTATAATCATGGCATTTCAAATGGTTATATAAACTTATATATTACAACACAATATGCTAACATATATAATATACATACATAGCTAAGTTAACTGTATTCATAAATACTTATTTAAGAGGCAATATGTGTGTATGTGAACATGGCAAAGGGGCAAGTGAGGGTTAAATGGGCATACATAGTGTATACATATCAAAGAGTGCCAAAGTGTAAGTGAACAAAGTGTCAAGTATGATAGTGTCTACATAGTGTAAGGGGTACATGAGGTAATATAGGATTTGTGTTAACATAGAACATTACATCTCATTAACTTGTATATTGATACATTACATCTATTATTACATTACATTCATGCTTGCATTCATTCATCATTCATTTATTCTCTTGTACTACTATATGCACCATACATTACATACTATGGAACCTACATATTCATTACAAGCCATACTTATACATGCTTACATTAGATAGGATACTTACACCCCATACATCATTTATTTAAACATTTACTCATGCTTGCATTCTCTATTTAATCACATAATGTATATACATTAACATGGGTTAAAATCAAATAGAACATTATATTACACACAAGGGTGCACAAAATGCATATGCCAAATAGTAACTCCTACTAATAATGAATACTGTACCATCTCAGCATGAATTAAAATCTAGGATTAAAGTATGTTATAGATCTATGTGT
This sequence comes from Iris pallida, assembly GCA_029216955.1. Lineage (NCBI taxonomy): Eukaryota > Viridiplantae > Streptophyta > Magnoliopsida > Asparagales > Iridaceae > Iris > Iris pallida. The sequence continues at coordinate 5,176,469 of JANAVB010044815.1, read as the reverse complement.
TAGCTTTCCGAAACTTCAAACGGATCACGTTTTCGTTTCCGAAAACTCCCGGAATCGCAAAACACCGAGAACGCGTTTGTCTTTCGTACAGCTGACACTCAAATAATTTTCCAGAAAGTTACAAAGGAATTAGGCCTACTAATATATGTTTTTGGAAAGCTAACTTCAATACGCTTCTTTTAAAAAAAACGGGAGATTAAACCGAGCTTTGAGCTAGAAGTTATGATATTTCTAAGTTAGGGCTGAAATTAAAACGTGGATAAAAATCATGACGGATTTGGGTAGTTTGAGACAAAAGAACACAAGTATATAACATAATATATCAAGAACTCACTCTCTACACTAATATATATATAGACACTATAGAACACATCTCCAATACAAAAATATGAGATTAAACATGTAATAATTCATTCATACATAACAACAACACATAGTGTGTCCAATTTGGGGTTTTCCCACATGGACACAACCCAACACAAAGGACACTCCTATGACCTCCAAATGGACACGAAATGGACACAAATGGAGATACAACCATAGGGGTCATTCCTATGGGTTCAAAATAGACCTATATGCATGAGGAAATGAAAAGGAGAAGGGATTTATACCTCCCGGTAGATCGAATCGAAGAAAAGCCTTCCCGGAGCGACACCACACGTAGAGATTCCAAAAGGACACGAACGAGCTCCGAATCCTCCCAAACTTGGGTAGCTTTCTCCTTGGCTAGAATGGAGAAGGAAATTAAGATTTGGTGGCGAAATGGAAGGATTTGGTGGAGAAATTGCTAGGAATTGCTCTCTAGGAATTTGGGGAAGAACAATAGAGAGTGTGGATGAGAATAATGAAATGAACTTGAGCCTATCCTCTCCCAAAGTGGCTAGCCATATGGGGCTATTTGTCCTATTATGGTAAGGTCCAAAATGCCTCCACTAACCTATTCTATGAGTATTAGGAAAGGGCTAATTGGTTGGGGCTAAATTAGTCATTCTAAAGTCTCTAATCACACTAACCTTATCCATAATAATTAGTCTAACCTCTAACTAAAATATTTCTATCATGTGGACTAAAATTAATATCATGTGGGCCATGCCTAACTAGTGTGTGGGTCCCACTAGAGTCAAACTACCCCCAGGTCCCCGTTTCAAGTCGGATTGAGTTGAAATTCGAACCCGACTCAAATAACCCCAAAACAATATCATAAATAATAAAATAAATTTCAACCCCAAAATAATATCATATAATAAAATAAATTTTAAAAATATTCAAATATAAATGACAAAATACCCCTGTTTCTGAAACTGGGGGTGACAAATCTATCCACCTTAAAAAAAATTTCGTCCTCGAAATTAAAACAAAGCAATCACAGGAAACACATGCAGAAAACAATCTCATTCAAATACTTTTCAAAAAAAATCAGCAATAAAAAAAATCTTTTTGAGGCACATCAAACATTTGTAAATAAAAACTGATACGTGTCCGATACGGACACAAAACACACAAAACACACCTATCAAAGGTCAAAATCAACAATCACCAACGCAATAAATATCCAAATAATTCAAAGAGGTCAAATGCAAAATATCCTTAGGCCAGAAATGACATTAAAATATCTAATCACATGGTTAGGCTCTAGGTCAAACAGTCTCTAGGGTTTCACTAGCAAAACATCAAAATCACAAGTCATGATTTTAACTAGTTTTAAAATGATTTAAAAATTATCAAAATCATATCATGATTTAAATGTCAAATCAATAAATGATTAAAATTACAAATTTCAAAATTACCCTTCATTTTAGAGAACTGGATGTTACAAGTCTATCCACCTTAGAAAAATTTCATCCTCAAAATTAAAATGTTCATACTCCTTCTAGGTCAAACCCCCCACAATCAAAGTCTCAGAACTTAAACAATCATACGATTTAAAAGGATGACATACAGGGTCATGGCATACGGTGGTAGTGAAAGTCTCATCTAGGTATACTAGTCATGCTAAACCAAAACGGTCATATGGTATCAAAACACACAAGCAATCTAGGGTGCTAAACTAGAAAAGATACAGAAATAACAATCATCAAGACTGTAAGGCAGTCTACCATCCTATATGAAAACTGGTACTTATCAAAATAAAATAAAGTTAACTACCATTTATCTAATAAGGGGTACTATTCAAGAAAATCAAAATCAAAAGTTAAAGAATGAAAGCCAATTGCATGGAAATCAATCACGATATATTTATATATATAGCGTTAGAGAGGGAAAAGCTAGCATTATGTACAAGTTATGTAGTTCGTGTGTGTATGGGTGTATGTGGACATGTTCATATGGTTAGATAATAGACGTGTGTGTATGTGAAATATACATGAAAGTGCATAGGAGGATTTGGGGTTTCAAACAATAACTATCAAGTTACACTAATCATGGCATATTGGTTAAACAATCTACAATACACAACTCATTTGCTCATAATATGCATGGCTAACCATGTATATATGTATATAAAGAGGTAGAGATTTAGTTATGTATGTATATACATTATAACATGTATGCCTAAGCTCTATATATATCTATATGATATATAATCATGACATAGAGAGGAAGAGTTAGGTTACATGACAGGGTATACTAAGTTAGGGGTGTGTGTGTCCTTGTACAGGATTATAGCTTAGTATTGAAAGGTTAAACCCAGTTTTAGTTCAGCATTTACATACAAAATCTGAAAATAAGCTAACATTTAAACCAGTGCAATATTAACATAATGCAATTTCAAAATTTAGGAGTTTGAAACATCACAACTAATCTCAATGCTCTCAATACATCCTAACATGATAGAAATGAAACCCTAATATACTATCAATACATTTATCTACGCATACAGTTTAATATTACATGTAAATCTGAAATTGAACTAAACATGAAAATCAATGTAAAAATGTTAACATGTATTCAGTTTTCAGGATTTTGGAGAATTTGCACATCAAAACCAACTCAATGTTTATCACAACCTAACATATAAGAATATGGAACCTAAATTTATATCCCTACAACAACAATGTATACAGCTCTAAATATTACATTTAAAACAATCAATTTGAACTAACATTTAAAATCCCGTATTAAGGGTTAATATGCACACAGTCTCAGATTTGACAAATTTAAACACAAACTCAACTCAAATTTTTTTTGAATTGAAACCCTACGTATAACATACATGTGCAGTGATATAATAAAACTATTATCATGAAATTTTATATTTAAATTACGAGTTAAGCTAGGAAAAGCAGAGAATCAGAAATATTGGGGTTTTAAAAATTTAAACATTAACGACATATTAATATGTATTCAGATAGGTGGAAATCAAGTGTAGCATGCATAAGTGTCAGGAAAGTGTCCACTATACATATTCATATATATTCTCATGTCCCAATATAAAATTTAATTCTATGTTAAGACCAACAATTAGATTCCTACCAAGGTTGCAAGCAGGTGATTGACGTAATCAAGACACTATTATTATTATTATTTAATACAAGAATAATAGCAAGAAAGAAATAACGATAAAATCTGTTTTTGCTTATCTGTTTAAAGAAAAACCCATTTTAAAACCCAGAGCTAAATTTTCAAATCCAAGATAAAGTCTAGCAAAATCATCGATTCATTGTATTAAGAAGAATTTCATAGTAAGAAGTTACACAAAGTTTATAAAAACAGCTAAAGCTACTCCTAAGTTAAATAAATGAGAAACAAAACAAAAAAAAACAAATAACAATTCTCTCTTTCTTTTTTTTTTTTTGAAGGACTGAAACAAAAGTAGAGAAAATATGTTCAAAAATATTTAAGGTACAATCTGATAATCATATGCGTCTTCTTGAAATTATGTTGTCAGAATTCTGCCACGCCAATAAGCATAGCTGCAATAAACGATAGAGTCCATAATAAGGCATACACCCTATAATCATGTTATCTAGAATTCTTACCACGCCACCCGGTATGGCTGCAAGAAAATCTAGATTTCAAACTAAGATAAGTATAGCTATATCAGGCTCTACGTCCTTGTCATGCTAGCAAATATGACTGCAATAAATTCTAAATTCCATAATAAAGTAGACTTTTACCTTTCTCACTGTCCTTATCAAGTGTTATCAGGTTATATTAATTCCAAAAAAATGTACATATACATATAAATACAAACTCAAATTCAACAACTAACATCAAGATTCAAAATTCAACAATAATCCATCAAAATCATAAAAATACAGACTCAAATTCAACCACTATCATCAAGATTCAAAATTCAACAATAATCCAAAAATCATAAAAATACAGACTCAAATTCAACCACTAACATCAAGATTCGAAATTCAACAATAATCCATCAAAATCAAGTTCAATAACAGAAGTAAAGGTAAATCAAATCAGGGAAAAACAGATTTCAAATCGAAGTTAAAATAAGATTCTCAAGGGTCGTCCCAGGAATCTCTCAAGGAATCCTAACCGTGATTGAGTACCTTCAAAATATATCCTATTCCTACTGCAGGCTGTAGTGGTACTCTAGTTCGAATACCACTACATAAACTCGACCTGCATGGGCCACCACTAAAAATGTGTCACGACCCGCACCCTAGAGTAAGGGCACGAGAACGTAACAACGCCCAGCCTACGCCGCAGTGTCGGCGGTAGAACGCTGTCCTAGGTCTCATGCATCTAGCAGTATAAGGATAAACAGTTTATACTCCCCGAATAGGGGTGACATAGCAGATACAGTCCCAATCACATCTAAGGTAGAGCATGATAAAGATAGATAAAATATGAAATCCAAAAGAGATACAGAGATAGAAGTCTAAGTGTCTAAGATACATAAACCCAGAAATACATCTAAAACTCAAATACAGTAATCCATAAAGTAAATACAGCTCCAAACAAATTGAAATAACTATCTAAACAACCTCTACTGTGTCTCCTCTAGGCTAGCAGGCAATCCCAGGCCATCTGTAAAATTTATCAACAGGTCCAGTCAGGACAGGAGCGAGCACATTACATCTCAACAGTTATAGCAGGTTAGAAAATATAATCATGCAGTAAAGTAAGATACAAGATCTGAAGAAATAACATGATAAAAAGGGAGACTGTAAATAAATAGATACATATAGAGAACTAATAGTGACTAGTGATTCAGAGCACAAGATGGTTATGTAAACGACACGATATTGTACACGAGTAATCTACAGAGGTTGTACACGAGTAATCTACTAGATTGATTACATAACCACTTCTACTCTCCTGCCCCAATCAATACACAAGGATCTAGTTAAGTTATGTTATTGCACACGAAGTATAGTCGCACACGAGATCATGTGAATACATGAGTATACACGATTTCACACAATTTGTACACGAATATCACGAATACAAGGAGTACACGATGCTCACGATAAAGTACACGAACACGAATACCCGATGTATCGCTAAGGGATTAACATCGCACAACAAGATCATATAGTACTAATCCGTGTTTCCAACGTGTCAGCATCGTAAAGTAATCTAAAGCAGGAAATATAATCCTAAAAAGATATGAAATGATCAGAGAATGTACTCGCCTGATATCTGAATGTCCAAGATAAAGATACTGTCCGAGGAGAGGTGTATGGCTCCTAATTAGAACAGCACAAGTCACAACATGTCCAGAAGGGTAATAAAGCACTACAATGCATTCTACATTAATCTAGGTCAAACTAGGCCAAAGTCAACCCTTGGTCAACTGCACTAGTCAAACTAGGTCATGTCATAATCCAACAAGTCTTACTAGGCCTAACCAAGACTATCCTAGCAAGCACACATCAATACAAGGTTATACAAGCCAACATACACCCAACTCTATATAGCATGTAATTATTCAATACTCAAATAGGCAAGAATTCACATTGGATATACACTAGGTAATCTATTACTTTAAACTATATATGTCTACACATATATACACATGCATATATTGGTATTCAACATTAGGTCTATAATCATGGCATTTCAAATGGTTATATAAACTTATATTACAACACAATACTAACATATATAATATACATACATAGCTAAGTTAACTGTATTCATAAATACTTATTTAAGAGGCAATGTGTGTGTATGTAAACATGGCAAAGGGGCAATGAGGGTTAAATGGCATACATAGTGTATACATATCAAAGAGTGTCAAAGTGTAAGTGAATAAAGTGTCAAGTGTGATAGTGTCTACATAGTGTAAGGGGTACATGAGGTAATATAGGATTTGTGTTAACATAGAATATTACATCTCATTAACTTGTATATTGCATACATTACATCTATTATTACATTACATTCATGCTTGCATTCATTCATCATTCATTTATTCTCTTGTACTACTATATGCACCATACATTACATACTATGGAACCTACATATTCATTACAAGCCATACTTATACATGCTTACATTAGATAGGATACTTACCCCATACATTATTTATTTAAACATTTACTCATGCTTGCATTCTCTATTTAATTACATAATATATACATTAACATGGGTTAAAATCAAATAGAATATTATATTACACAAGGGTGCAAAATGCATATGCCAAATAGTGACTCCTACTAATAATCAATATTGTACCATCTCAGCATGAATTAAAATCTAGGATTAAAGTATGTTATAGATCTATGTGTTAGCTTTCCGAAACTTCAAACGGATCACGTTTTCGTTTTCGGAAACTCCCGAATCGCAAAACCGAGAACGTTTGTCTTTCGTACAGCTGACACTCAAATAATTCTCCAGAAAGTTACAGAAGGAATTAGGCCTACTAATATATGTTTTTGGAAAGCTAACTTCAATACTTCTTTTAAAAAAACGGTAGATTAAACCGAGCTTTGAGCTAGAAGTTATGACATTTCTAAGTTAGGGCTGAAATTAAAACGTGGATAAAAATCATGACGGATTTGGGTAGTTTGAGACAAAAGAACACAAGTATATAACATAATATATCAAGAACTCACTCTCTACACTAATATATATATATGAGACACTATAGAACACATCTCCAATACAAAAATATGAGATTAAACATGTAATAATTCATTCATACATAACAACAACACATAGTATGTCCAAATTTGGGTTTTCCCACATGGACACAACCACAACACGGACACTCCTATGACCTCCAAATGGACACGAAATGGACAAATGGAGATACAACCATAGGGTCATTCCTATGGGTTCAAAATAGACCTATATGCATGAGGAAATGAAAAGGAGAAGGGATTTATACCTTCCGGTAGAACGAATCGAAGAAAAGCTTTCCGGAGCGATACCGACACGTAGAGATTCCAAAAGGACACGAACGAGCTCCGAATCCTCCCAAACTTGGGTAGCTTTCTCCTTGGCTAGAATGGAGAAGGAAAGAAGAAGATTTGGTGGCGAAATGGAAGGATTTGGTGAAGAAATTGCTAGGGATTGCTCTCTAGAAATTTGGAGAAGAACAAGAGAAAGAGTGTGGATGAGAATAATAAAATGAACTTGAGCCTATCCTCTCCCAAAGTGGCTAGCCATATGGGGCTATTTGTCCTATTATGGTAAGGTTCAAAATGCCCCCACTAACCTATTCTATGAGTATTAGGAAAGGGCTAATTGGTTGGGACTAAATTAGTCATTCTAAAGTCTCTAATCACACTAACCTTATCCATAATAATTAGTCTAACCTCTAACTAAAATATTTCTATCATGTGGACTAAAATTAATATCATGTGGGCCATGCCTAACTAGTGTGTGGTCCACTAGAGTCAAACTACCCCCGGGTCCCCGTTTCAAGTCGGATTGAGTTGAAATTCGAATCCGACTCAAATAACCCAAAACAATATCATAAATAATAAAATAAATTTCAACCCCAAAATAATATCATAAATAAAATAAATTTTAAAAATATTCAAAAATGTAAAATGACAAAAATACCCTTGTTTCTGAAAATTGGGGTGACAGCAAGTTGCGGTACCAGTCGAAGGCGACCCCCTCCAGTGCCCCGATGAACAACCGTGTAAGGATGGCGTCGTCATGAGGCAGATGGTCGGTTGTGACCTCGAAGTAGGTGATGTACCTGCTTGCAGATGTCTTCTATCATACGGATTGATGTTGAATGGTTTATATCTTGGTGGGAAGGGAACATCTCTCCACACAGCAGGATACGGTTGTCGTATCCTGAGGTCTTGGCAGTTTTCTCGGGCATGGAACATGGCCCGGAGCTCTTGGACCTCTTTTCTTGCCTTCCTAGCTTCGTCTGCAGCGGTGGGAGCCGATATTTTAGGAGGATTATCACTCGAGATTGGTGCAGCTGAATTCGAATCCGCATTGACCGCGGGACCCAAGCTTGTTTGGCCAGGCGTTCTTCCATACAGAGTTGGAAGGGCCGCTTTGATCTCATCTACGGACTTGACCAAGGCATGCAGTATGGCCTCTAGAGTGTCGATGCGTTGGCGATTACTGGGACTGTCTTGGTTGCTGTCCGTTATGAATATCGTCCTCACATGAGGTGAGATGGAAGGAACGGTAGAGGACGTGCCCTCTGAGTCATACCCTTGTACAGAGAAGTCGTCAGGGTATGTGGGAATGTTCTCCTTTGGTTCGGACTCAGAAAGAGTGGTACCCCCAGCTTCAGAGCTTGCCTCATCTTAAGAATTATGGACGTCCTCGGGGATGTCGGGATCTGTTGTATCTGTTGGGTGAACCGTTTCTCCTGGATTGTCTTCTTGGAACACCGGGTTGTCATGGATGTTTGGAGGAGTGCTACCCTCGGCTCCAATGCCTCCAAGTGTGGCAGATTTTGTCTTTGAATGGGTACCTTGGTAAACTCCTCCTGTAGCGGTAGTAGACAACCGCTTAGAAGAGAGTTTTTTGGTTACGCCGGTTGAGATTTTCGGACTGGAGACATTCGTTTTCTTCCCTCTACCTCTGCCAGGAATCTTCAGAGCAGAATTGTAGGAGGCGACGAGAAAGTGCCTCGTCTTCTGAGCTTGGGTGTTGCAGCCGTTGGAAGACGGACCGTCGGTCTTCTTGTACTGCTGCCTTGTTGCAGCAGCAGTTGACAATGACTTGGGTGCATTGATGTCCCTGACAGGACTCTCTGCACATCAAATCTTCATTTTTTTCCTTGTGTTTATGAAGAATCACCTTGCGCAAGTCCATTTTGTGGGCCCGGGAGTTCTGAGCCCATGAGTGTGTTGGCCTCCTGCCTGCTCCCTGATGTGGAGGTAGCACGAGTACTTGCCCCTTATCCTTGTTGGGAGATTCTTGATAACTATTCCATTCATTGACCGCCGGGGGCTGGACACGGGTAGTTTTATACAACTTTCCATCAGGGGCCCGCGTAATAGTCAGCGGGACGCCCTGATAGTCAGAAATTAGGACAGCCGACTGAGCTCGCCGAGCCTGCGCTGCCCGAGACTTCTTTCTTCTAGCACCTGAGAGTGCATAGTAGGAAGAGTCCACGGAGATTGGCACATGAGAGCATCTGGGGTCAGGATCGCCTGAGAGCGGTCGAAGACTAACCGTGAGCTGTATGGGATTGATGGTATGAGGTTGGAATCGGTGGCCGTGCAGGCTGTCTGCATACGCGGGTATGTGTGGCCACATGACCCTTCTGTATGCGGCTAGGAGCGGTGGCCGCATGAACCTTCGGGATGCGGCTGGAAGTCATGACCGTGCAGGCTGCCTGCATGCGGCTGGCAGTTTTGGCCGTATGGGCTTTCTGCATGCGGCTGACTTCCGTGGCCGCAGAGTCTTCGCCATGCGGTTGGCAATTGCGGCCGCATGAATCTTTTCATGCGGCTGACGCCCTTATGTGGCTCGGATCGCATAGAGTTCCTCTTTACCCCTGCAAGTCCAGCATCATAGTATTTTCTTCTGCCAGACTTGGGGACAGCAGAGTCCTCTATAGTCTGAAGTGGGGTTGCCTGCGAGGCTTCTACGCCATCTTAAGCCACAGAGATTATTTCTTCGAGAGCTTAGGGAGGAGCGAATGATTTGGGCCTCCACTCCCTGCGGGCCTTCTTCATACGGGCTTGTCGCTGGACCGGGCCAGCGTTCCCGTCGGAGAGTATTTCTTTAAATGTATGCTGGTCGAACGGGCGACCAGCATTTGTTGAGTGGAGCCATGTTTGGCTGCATCCGATTGCGTCACCAACTCCTCAGCCGTGGAGAAGTTAGTCCCCAGCAGAGTCGCCATCGTGTTTGCCATTGATTGTAAAAGTACAGAACAATTTTATAGGAGGACTGAACTTAGACTCACAATACAAACTCGCTCGTATAAAGAAAGCCTAGGAATGAAAACCTAGGTACAGCAATCTAAGTACGATTATTTATTTTTGATTCTGGGGGGGGTGACGATAGAGGCTCGGGAAAGCGACGGCAGCTCTGCCTTACTCCTTGGACGATCAGACGTAGCCTTGACTCTAATAAAGAAATACTCTTGGGATGTGTGGAAAGACTCTTCTGCGCATGCCTTTGTCTCTCTGTGTGTCCAGCCGGATGGGGAGAGTTTATTTCTCTTTGGAATTCTCCTCCTCTTTTTCTCCAGAATTTCGGGGTTTGCAAGAGAATGGCACCTTGCTATTTATAGAAGTGGGGGTGTGATCATTAGGATTTGCAATGATTCCCCTCTTGAAAAGTCGGCGACCAATCTTCTGGACCATTAATCTTGATTGCATTACATCTGGGCAGTTAATTCTTGATTGTGCCAAATCTGCATGGACAATTAATGCTGATTGCAAAGAATCTTCATAATTTGTCATGACAAGCTCGGATCTCCCGCCACGTGTTCAATTTGCTTAATTACAACAAATTTGATTTGATCCGAGTAATTATGGTGATTGTACTAAATCTGGTTGTTATGATTTACGAGCAGCCATAATTCCGAGGGGATAAGATAGCCACGTGTCTCAGCGGTCATGAGGATCGCCACGTGTCTCAACTATTGTGAGTGGGACATCCTGACAGAGCCGCATGAATGCGGTCTCTAAATGAACCACATATGGGTGGCCCCCACACTCCTAGCCGCATAAAGGTAGCAGCCGCATGAAGGTGGCAGCCACATGAAGGAAGCAGCCGCATGAAGGTGGCAGCCGCATGAGTAGAGCAACCGCATGAAAAGAGCAACCGCATAGGAGTGTCAGCCGCATAGGAGTGGCAGCCGCATGAGTAGCTTTGGACTTGACGGATCATGCCAGCTATAAAAGATTTTCTTCTTTTCCTTAGGAGCACGCCATCATGTCAGAGTCATCATTTCGACTTTTATGTCAGAGCTGTTATTTGTCAGAGCTGGCATTGTCAGGGCTGCCATCAGAGTAATTAATTCAAGCTGCTGCTTTACGGCCAGTTATCGGATCGGACAGCGTGAGGCCACGTGGCGTGGAGCCATCCGAGCCGCATGAAGGACTTTTGGAGCCGCATGAGGCTCCTTCTGTTTGTGAACCGTATGGGATCCTGAAGGACTTATGAGCCGCCTGAGGCTCCTTCTGTTTTGAGCTGCATGGGCTTTCCTTGTCTTTTTCATGCTTCTATACTTCCGCCGCCGCATCCCGACGAGTGGCCGTACTTGCGCGCCACCGCGCTGTGCTGTCCCCACCAACCGCGTCATCGTACCTCCTTTAGTAATCGACACCTGATCTGGAGGAGCTCCGCTCGTGGACGGCTGTGAGCGCCTCCAGCTAGCCTCTGTGGCCAAGCACCGTGCCACCGCCTTCCCCGGGAACCCTCGCTCCTATCCCCTTCTACATCTGGTGTGTTTCCCTATTATTAGGAGAATAAGGAACGAGGGGGAAAGCAGTAATAAGTGTGAGTAGCTTTTACTTTTGCAATTACTTAGTGTCAGTACATATTATATATATAATAGATGTATGTATTATTATAATATATATATTAACCATTATTGTTATCATCATTTTTATCAAATATAGAGAAAAAATATATATTATATAATAATTAACTAAAAATTATTCTTCTAGTAAATAAAGTTCAAGTATTTTTCCTATAAATTGGTTTGACTAAGGAAATATATTTTTAGGTAGTAGGAAAATTTTCTAAAATAATATAAATACTCTTCTCCTCAAATTCCTATTAATTGTCAACCTTACTTATGACTAAATCGTATTTTCCTATTTTTTCGCAACCTCGAACCATTATATACCGAACATGGCTATTGGACAATCGAAACTTGCCAGATTATTGCACCACACCAGGCGACACACCAGGCAAGATACCTTGCCATAATTTACTGTTTATAATTAGTCTGTATTTTATTTATTGCATATCACTGTGTATTTATTTCCAGTTTTTCTAGCTGTACCATTATTACAGTTCCTGATTTACTGCCTGCTTAGTGATATTAGCTTACTTGATTTATTATCCTTTGATTGCATATGGACCTAGAGTTAAGGGACTACCATCTGTAGTGTATTACATAAACCATGTCATAATTGTACCACGAGTATGTGTGAGATGAGTAGCATATAGAGGTCCTTGCATGTTGGCTGATCACCCGTGCGCATGCGTTAGGTCTAACTGCTGATAGAGGCATTTTAGGAGACTTAGCAGTTAGTAGAGGTACATGATCGCGGATGCGACTTGATAGGTACATTGGGTGGGGAGAACAATACCTGACGTATGGGCTTCTTTGCACTTCCCTGATTACCTGTGCGCTCCTCTGGAGACACAGGCTCCAGGTGCCCTCTGACGTTTCTCAGAGCGTTATGGACGTGTAGTGCCCCGTCTCGCTCAGTCAATTAGAGGAATTATAACGTCGAAGGCGCTCGGACTTAGCCTTGCAACGTCTGCTCGAAGACATCGCTCGGTCGAGGCGACTCCTCGTTCAGGGGGGTAGTTTCGGTGAACTCGCCTCATATTAGCCTTCACATAATAAATCGCATGTTTTCAACTTGCACAAGTAGGCTTGATAATAAAAGAGACGAATCCATATAGATATGGGAATAATCTCGATGGGTCGAATTGAGTTAGAATATGGAAAGGTCCAACGGTCGGCTTAGAGTTGGTGCACGGCGTGCTTTGAAAATGACACTCGGTCCTTCGTCCCATTGCTTGGGAGAAAAAAAAGTTGGTCTTCGCCACAAAGCTAAGAGTTAGCCTAAGTCATAGGTATCGCCCGCATAATGCTTGATAAAGCATGCATGGTCCCATCGTCCAAGGCGTGGCATAGCCTTTGCTCGCCGAGGGTTAAGTTGTATTGCACGGCTTGTGACGTAAGTTTAGGCACCCAAATGACTTGGTCGTTCAAAAGTCGAACGCATACGTGGCACATTTCTGCGACGCGCTTGACGCAGCCTTTACTCGTCGAGTTATTGTGCAATTAATTTAGACTAAGTTTTGTTAGGCTATTGAAGGCATTCTAAGCACTGTCCCGCGTATTCTATGGTTGTCGAAATTACTTGGTTTTACGACCTTAAGGCTCATTGTATAAAGTGTCTTAGATGATAGCTTCACCTAGAACATCAATTGGCGTAAGGCACGATGTCACAGACTTAGTGCTTCTAAGGCACAAGCCATAGTTGATTTATTGAGTTTGGAAAAAGGTCTTTCAAATAGGCATTCCTAAGTTACATGGAATGATAGGGCAAGGAAGAAGAATGCTCGCGACCATAGGTCGTCGAGGCGGTCTTAGATGTAAGAAGTATTGAACTTGGCCCTGAAAGAGATGGTAACACTAGAAGAAGAATGACTGTGTGAGACGTTAGTTCGAGTCGAGTCTTTCATGGTCATTGGATAACTTGTCGACAAGGAGGAGTTTCCACGAGCGGCAACCCTGGGCGCCATGGGACCGCATCTTCCTGGGAGAAACACGGTATAGCCGAAGCTGGACGAACTGCTCGGGTTATTTGGGAACTTTCAACGGGCTAGCTACTTGAGTTGAAAGGGTCGCCGAATAGCAAGGCTATAGTCCATGATTGTGTAGAAGCATGAAAATTTTAGCAGACTGGACATATGCGCCCAAGTCACCAATGAGCCTTATGCGCCCAAGCCACCAATGAGCCTTATGCGCCCAAAGCTTCCAGTGAGGTCATATGCGCATGCGCCCAAGACAAGCTCCTCCAGAAGGAGGGCGCATAGTCCTTTTTCAGGCTATGCGCCCACGCCAGAACAGCCCCTGACTCGGTCAAAGCCACGATCAAAACGTGTACTGAAGCATACGACCATGTCAGTCTCCACGAGCAGTCGTGCACCGAAGCATGCGGCCACGTCAGCACCACGATCAACCCACGACCACGCAGCCTGCATGCGCCTATATCCTATGCGCCCTAAGCAGGACCATGCGCCCACATAAAAACTAGTGTTTCCTTATGTGGACGCATAACATTATTCCAGCTCAAGAACGACTATAAAAGGGGTCTCATCCCTCTTTAAAACACAGAACGGAGAGCATTTTCAAGAGCCAAATTGCTGTACTTCTTGCCAGTGAGCCGAGAGTTAGCAATTTTCTTAGGTTTTCTCCCACTTTTGTAATCGGAGTGTCAACGGAGTAATGGAGCAACTGCCGTTCGATCTCCATCGTCCTATTCACCATAATTCTTTTTCGTACTCAGGGATCCTCAGCGCAGGATCTCTCAGGCGTAGTCGATTTGTGGTGCCTTGTGCCAATAAAGAAAAGACAGCATTTCTTCTTTTTTTGTGTGTGTCCACAAAAATGGTGACTCTGCTGGGGACTACTTTCCCTCTGACGAGAAGGTGGTGACGCAATTCGATACCAACAAAGTGGAGAGCACTCAGAAGATGCTGATCGTGAAGTTCGATTAGTAGGCGTTCAAAGAGATGCTCTCGAGGGACGGCTCTACTCCCTCAAAATCAGTGAAGCCAAACAAGTCTCGCAAGACTTGGCTTCCGAAGGCTCGTCGTGCATATTCAGCCAGTGTCATAACAGATATGCAACTGAAGGACTCTGTCACATGGGCGCATGGCTCCACCATAGAAGCACGAATGAAGAAGGCTCACACCGTTCGGGCTGTCACGACCCGCACCCACTTTTTCGGATACGAGACGTGTCCAAGCCAGCCTACGCCGCAGAGTCGGCGGTAGAACGCTGTCAAGCCTGCAAGAAATAAATGCTCAACATCATAAAATATAATATTTGCTGCTCATTCACATTTCTAAGTTTATTACAACATTTACAAGATTTATATTTAAAGAAAAATACAAAGTTCTCACAGTTAATAAAAATGACAACTAGTTCCACTATCTAGGTCGGCCTCAGCATACCCATGTCTTCCCAGTGCTAAGAGTGATTGCGGCTAAACCTGAAAAGTGTTGGTTTCCAGTCAGGAATGGAACAAGCACAAACCGACGATAATGCGAAAACACAATAGAATTAACTAGACATAAAATAGCATATGAGATATGAAAACTGGAAAGTACTGAAGACATGGCACGGTGGAGAAGAAAAAGGAAAATAAATAAAAGACATCTACCTATGTGGTGTGAAATATCTGTTTCGACATATGAACGGCTAGGGGGTAAATCCAGCACCTGCACGTGTCGTGTATAGGTGCTATTGTTCACGAATAGACATCGGGGATAGTTCTGGGTAGTCCACATGTCTACTAAGATATTTTTCCTCCCGACTACTCCGTGTGACGAGCATGTCAACAAGAAGCAAGATATATGTATAAACATGAAATGAAAAGATTACTATGAATCGAAAGCAATCAGAAAGTGTACTTGCCTGAGGTCCTTAGCCGGGGAAACCAATAATAATATGCCACTCAATGAGCCACAATCAGTCAAGACATGCAGAAGTCGCCAGATGCTGAAATAAACAGTACCAACGTTCTCAGAATAGTCAAATTAGCTAGGACTGCTGTCCTTAAGTCCAATTCTGGACACAGGGGCAAAATGGTAATTTCGGGCAAAAACGATATCCGCCGTTGGACCCGCTTTGTACCGAAAAGCGTGCCAGAGTCAACGGCCTCTAAAGTCGTCAAACTATATGTCAACAGGTCCAGTTTTCCGATATGAACCCAACTGTATGTCCAAGGTTGGATTTCGGCGGGCCGTGCACAAAATCGTCTGTTGAGTAGGACCGTAGGGCCCGCAAAACGACGTACAATTCAACTGTCTCAGAATTAGACCAAACTTGGCATAAAGGACCAGAAAAATGATATGGTCCTATTGGCGTAAGTTTCGTCTCGATCTGACGAGCGTGTACAAAGTAATTAGAAAACTTGTACAGAGGCCGATTCGGTGAATTTTGACGGATACGCATCAAATTCGTCGTGCACACGCAACCACTTTGAATTCCGCCAAAGCCCACACGACCACGAAGCCGTTACGCACCTTTCGATGCTTTCGTTTTGCGACCAAGTCGCCCGGTTTGGCGGGACGCACGTGGTATCGGAGTGTTTTATTGAATTTCTATATTTTCTAAAACTGTTTTTTCTGATTTTCGAGGATCGATTAATCTGTACACAGTTTATGAAATTCAAACCTACGAAATAGTTTTCGATCTCCTACATGTTGTCTAAACATGTGTTCAAATAGAATTTATAAATGGTTACAGGATCGATCAGAATCAATCTTGCAATGTAGGTTCATGGACTGTTTCGTGTCCTGTTTTTGAACAAGGTTTTTCTCCGACTTTGTGTTGATCTAACGGACGTTATAATGCGTCTAAATTCAAAGTGTTTGAAAGGAAAGGTAGGTACATATTGTGAACATACCAGAGCAATCGGGATGACGTTTCGTCGACCGAGGAGGGAGAATTTTCGTCACGAACTTGGGGTTTGGGGTCGGCTGCTGCTGTCGTTCTTGTTTCACACGCGCGCTTCGCCGGCCGACGGCAGCTCGCGGCGGCGCGCGCACGGGGTGCGCCCAGAGGAGAGGAAGGTTGGTGTGAGATGGCGGCGGTTAGGGTTTTATTGCAAAAAATCGATCTCGAATCCCTTTCTCTATTTATTGGTGGATTCCTGGGAACACTTCGAGCGGATGCTCGGGCTGGGAACCCTTGGCGCGGGTGTTGGGTCCACTTGGGCTGGGATCTCCCTATGGGTTTATTTGATGTGGGACTGCCCGGTCGGGCCTGGGCCTAGCTTGGAGTTACTCGGGCTGGCCCGGGACTGAAATGAGCTGGGCTTATCCATTCTTTCTATTTCTTTCTATATAAATACATTCATATATATATATATTTATTATATACACATTACATATGCACATAATACTATATACGTATATATACACATACGTACATAGTAGATATATTTATATTTACATACACACACTCACATACGTATACATATTCATACGCTTATACACATATATAATATATTCGTATATACACTTATTTCTATATTTCAATATATTTATATCTAATATATGATACGTATATACATTTCTATATAAACATATATTTCTATTTAGCCTAATTGTAAGCCCCCTGAATTTCAGGGCTGTTTTAAATTTTTTCTAAATGAATTATTATCGATAAATATTTTATTTATTTAATTGTTTTGATCATTAATGTTCATTCCCGTGACTTTGACCTCTGGAGCGTCAGGGATACCAATCTCTGTAAACTCTCTTCACGAGTTTTGAAGTAGACAAGATTATCTTCGTTTTGATATATCATGTCCCACTTAAATTCGTTCCCTTGTGCTCTTTTTGTATCGCGCAAGTTCGGGTTAACTTAGACCGATTAATCATTCAATAATTATTCCCACTTTTATTTTTGATCGTCGTTTGCACGTTACCGTGGCTTTTAATTTAGGAGCACCAGACCATTCATTTTCTCAGAACCAACTTCTCATAAATGATCTACTCGAGACGCTCTCCACCCATGACCTTCGTGTCCCACTCAGACACTCCATTTTGTGCTCCATTTCCTTCGCACAACTTTCGGGTCAATTTAGGCCGAGTTATTTTCTACCGTGAAACCTGATTTAATTTCCAATTTAATTTCGGGACCCGACATCGACCCAACCTGTCAACCCGAAGTATGGACGTGGCCACACGAAGCCTACTCCCCGCCTGTAACTTGTGTCCCATTTATTGGAGTCCCCGTATTATTTATTTTCCCGTGATTATAAATACCCATATTTAATTCAATTATTGCACCCGGTTCGATTTTGACCCGACCCGGCTCGACCGAACCCGAACCCAAGCCCCATGTTGTTATCCTATGACTGCACAAATACCCCACGTAATTTCTTATTTTTCCTATTTTTGAAAATATTTTCTTTCTACTTTATATATATATATATATATATATATATATATATATATATATATATAGATATATATATATATTATATATAAACAATTCACTCTCGCTCCCTCACTTTACACTCATACACCCCATCACACCAGAACACCCCCCCTCTATTCAAACCGACATCACCCACCCCCTCTCTCATTCCCTCTCTCTCTCTCACAAATATCAACTCTCCCTTCTCTTCTATTTTTATATAATCAACTCTCTCTCTCTCCCACTCTTTTATACACACACACACACAAAACACACTCTCTTTCCTCTCTCTCAACAGCACGCACACCACCACCCCAAGCTCCGGCCGAGCAACCACCCTACTACTCCCCGAGCTCCTCCCCGACACAGCCTCCCTTCTCCTCCTCCTTCCATTCACTAACATCACCTTTACCATCATCATCCATCTCCACCACAACCACTCCCACCACCACCACATCCACGCCACCACCTCCGTAGCCCCCACACGTCGCTGCGCCGCCGCCCTGGCCGCGCGAGGCTGTGCCGCCGCTGCGGCAGCAGCTGCAAGCAGCAGCAGCAGCGTGCAGCAGTGGCCGCACGCGCGCGCGCACGGCCACGCGCGCCGGCGATTGCCGCCGCCGTACGCCACTTCGTGGCCGACCCGCACCACCGCGAGCTCCCCCACCGTCCAGCGACCTCTGGCGAGCCACCCCGTGGCCAACGCCCGCTTCCCCGACGAGCCAAATAGGCGATTCGTGCATTTACGTCGAAATCCCGTCGATGCGCGCGAAGGAAAGTTTCAGAAATTGTGTTTCGGGACAGCGACTTCGTACATGTTTTTTGGGAGATCCGACCGTTGGATCGGCAAACTCTTTGCTCTATCTCAATCTCGGTATATCCATATTCACTCTTGTCAATTTTCGTCCGTTAATTATGTCGTTTGATACCTCAAAACTGGCCACCAAGTTGACGTTTTAAATTAAACTGTTTTTGGACAGTTTCGTGGAGCCGACTTCGTCAGCTCGTAACTTCGCTGTTGCAGCTCCGTTTTGCGCACCGTTAGTTCCGGTGCACAGCTGGTATAACCATCTTCCTGTCTCCTTTATATTTCGTTTCATTTAAGCACGTTTGGTTGGTTGAATTCGACGCCAAAGTTGGCCGTCCGAATTCTTTAAATCGCACTTGTTAAATTCTATTTTTGAACCCGAGACTCCGGATTCAATTTCTGACACCACCAGTAGACTCGTGGCGTCGTTCTGGCATGTTTTCATATAAAGTTTGCTTGATTTGGAGAACGTTGGCCCTGGCACGCATTTCGGTGCAAAACGGGTCCCACTTTTCGAGTCAACGGGTCACTTTGAGATCGGCTCATCGGAATCCAATTCCGGATATGCCGTTGAGTTCGTATCGTCATTCTGGACTCGTTGACATATAATTTGCTGAGTTTTGAAGACATTTGCTCCGGCACGCATTTCCGTGCAAATCGAATACCAAGTGTCGCGTCAACGTATCATTTTGAGATCGGCACATCGGAATCCTATTCCGGATATACCATTGGGTTCGTATCGTCATTCTGGATTCGTGGACATATAATTTGCTAGGTTTTGTAGACTTCTATCCCGACACGCTTTTCGGTACAAAGTGTGTCCAACGGCGGACATCATTTTGACCCGAAATTATCGTTTTGCCCTGTGTCCAAATTGGACTTATGGGTAGACTATCCTAGCTGATTTGACCGTTCTGGACACATTGGTGATATTTATTTTATCATCCGACAACATCTGTAGATTTTTGCTTATGTCATCCTTAATTTATAATTAATTATTTTTCTAGATATTGTTACTTTCTGGTTTTGAATTTTTATATATATTTTAATTACTGTAAAAATCTTAGAAAAATTGTATTTAAATACTATGTTAACTTAGCTTAAATATAATTTTTCTAGTATTTAATAAGTACTTTTGGTATTTATAAAAATGGGAAAACAGAACTCATTTTTAATATTTATGTTTGCTGATTTTTAATAATTATTTATGAGGGTTTATAAATTCCAGAAAATTAGTATAAATTTCTATAATTAACAAGGATTTTTGGTATGTTATTTTATATAATTTAGCTTTTTGTCTATCTCTAAATTGTTGGAACTTAGTGTACCTTTTGATTTATTTATTGAGTAGTTACAACTTGCAAGTTTTGCGTTGATTTGAGTTGTTATAGTATTGGACCTCACCCCGTACTAGTATAAAGACCCTAGAGAGTTAGTTTGTGTATAGTGGCACTTCATATTAGACTTTTATGCTAGGTCCCCACTTGGCTAGTATCTAGTTGGGAGTCGTGTCACACCACTAGAGTATTATTGAACATAGCTTAGAACTGAGTTGTATATCATTATTGACAGGACACCAGG